>PVIR01005698.1:0-70508 GCA_004026965.1 Petromus typicus | reverse complement strand
AGCACCAAGAGGATTCCAACCATGTCACACAAATTCCTTATCAAACATATTGATACTGGTTTTGCTTAAAATATTAGTTGAATTTTGCCTGTGAAATCACCTGTGGAGGGTGTTGATGGTAGAAGACCATCAACAGCAGTAGTTCTGCTACTCTAGAGTTGTAATTTTTAACCCCTTAAAACACCTCAGTGGTGACTACAGCATCAGATTATTCCCACAAATCAAAGCCACTTTCAAATCATGAAGATCTGTCACCTTTAATGATGTTCAAATAAAAATAACATAATCTTAGCAAAAACTTAAGAAAGCATTTGGAATTCCAGATGGGTTTTAGTCAGTATTAGAAGAGTTGAAATGAATACATAGCCTCCTACAATCATGACCTCTGAACGGCACCCATTTGTCTCCAAACTGAGAATAAATAACCTCCTGGAATTTTGCCTAAAAGTTTTATATTTTTGGTGTAATTCCTGGCAGTCAAGTGGGGACGGGTGTTGTTTGAGCAAATTCTACAGCAGTATTGTTTTCGTGTTCTGACTATGGGGCATTTACTGGAGAGATTTACTGGGGAAAAGATGTTCATCTAGGTTCAGCCGCTGCAGATATTTCTTAACAATATGAAAAATATTCTAAAACAGACTTTTTTAAAAGTAAAATAAATGAAGGACTAACCTCAAATAATAGAACTGAATTATTAATTTAAGTATATGTAAGAAATTAAAGTGAATAAGCAGCCTGAACTACGATATTACTATCTTAATTGTGTTTCACTAACTGATCACATACAGATTATTTTCCACTGATTCTTTCTCTGTTCTCATAGTCTAGGATCCATGCTGTTTTAAGAGCTAAAATATCAAAGCAAAGAATTTGGAATCTTTTTTTGTCAGCAGTTACTTTAAAGCTGAGTCATCAGCAGAGCATTCACCTCCTGAATCTCTATAGTTCTAGCCTACATTCTGTTGCACTTTCCAGTTAAGCAAAGAGGAAAAACACACAGTGAGTAACCCTTTCTAACCCTTCCTACTCTGTGTTTGGCAAACATTATTTCAGTGTGTGTGAGAATCACCCAAGGATCGTATGAGAATGCCATTTTCTACTCATGCACTGTCCAGGGTTCTAGCACAGTAGCTTAGAATTAGATATAGGCTCCTCCTATCTCGTGTACACTTGATGAACTACCCCTTCAAGGATGCAAATACAAACTTCTCTTTATGGTGGATCGCACTGCTTTTGTCAAGAAAGTAACTTTCTAGAGGACTATAACCCAAAAGTTCCTCCCCAATAATGTCACAGCTAAGCAACTAATCAATCCACAGCACCTGAGATTTCATTGCGCTTCAATCACTTGCCCTTTGAACAAAAATATCTAGCAGTATTCTCTTCCTGATAGTTGATAAATGATGTATTAATTAAACACCTCTATCTGAGAAGTGACTAAGCTTTTCTTTGCAAGCATCTTGGAAACATTTGTCATTGTCTCCTCTTTGCCATAAGGCCAGAAGAAATCAACAATTATTCTCAGTCTAGAGACATGTACTACTTCTAGTCTCCTTTATGGTTTGATAAAAGCATGTAGATAAATACCTGGCAGACTGATGGAAACACCAAGAAAACAGAATTTTAACTATAGGAAAGTCAGGGCTTCATAGGTTTTAATAAAGTTATCTCTCACATACTTTATCATTCCTGACTTGCAAAGTGAAAATAATTGGACGAATGGTTACTTGGAGTCTTAAGCTAGAAAAGCATTTCTCTGGTGCTATGCACAGCTGAGTGGGAATCTCCTTGGACTTGCTTCTCTCTTTCCCGCTCTTTACTGAGGTTAATGAAATCCCAGAGCTTCCTTTGCCCTCAAACACATTGCTATGAGGGCCTGAGAAGTTGGTAAATGTACGGTTTCCTTTCACTGTCCAGTGTTTTCCTAAAGCAAGAGGTTCATGATATGGGAAGATGGAGCTGGAACTACCTGCAGGCCTTTCAGTCTTGCATAAGCCTCAACTAAAGACTTTGTACAGTGTTAAAGATGAGAATGTGTTGTGTCCTGATGGAGGGCCAACTGCTTGTTCTGACAAGCTCCCCTTTGCCGCTGCCCTCCTGGCCCCACATTCTGGAGGACTGTCTCTTAGGCCTTCACTAAAAAGAAGGCCTCTTGTGGTGAGCATGCCTGATGGTCTTGTGAGAGTTGTATCTTGCCTGTTTTCCTTTTGCTAAAAGTAAAGATATTTATTTTATTTCCTGTGGTACCAGGGATTAAACTCAGGACCTTCCACTTGTAAAGCAGGCATCAGAACCTCTGACTTAAATCTTCAACCCTGAAAGTTAAGATATCTGAAGGAGTAGTGTGAAGAGGAATAAACTCTAGACTGTGTCAAAGAAGACATATTTTTTTCTATCAGATATAGTTATTATTTTTCTGACCAAAGTGCAATGATTTTTAAAATCTTTTTAAACCGATAACTATGAAAAAAGTATTCCAGAAAATAAAATACAAATAGGAAATCTAACCATTAGATTTCTTTTTCTAATTTTACCCTAACCCTGTACTTGGTTTAGGAAAAAAAAAACACAAAAGCTGAATTGTTACTAACATGAGAACTGAATTACTTCAGCATAAATCTAGGATGTGCATTTCTGGATGCTGTGAACTGTGTTGATCAGTTTAATCATGAGTAGCACTGCATAACAGAGCAGAAGGAGCACAACATGAGATATAATCCTTGTCCCACACCCTCAGATTATGTCATAATAAAGCCAACAATCTGTCCAGAAGCCTTATTCTTTTAATTATCATAATGAAAAATCTAGCACTCTAGCTTTGCATTCTTGTCATCTTTATTAACTTTTGTGTCACATCCACTACACAGGTAGAGCAGGGAACCCCTAGTCATCTTTTGTTCTGTTGTGAACCTTCTGATTGGCTCCAGCAACTCAGCTAATACAAAAAGAATAGATTAACCATAGAAAAGCATTAAGATTTTTGTTAATTTTCTATATATATGGGACTCTCTACAAGACAACAAAGGAATAACTAAAACATGATTCTTGTGTAGTTTTTAGACAAAGGAAATCAGTTTTCAAAGAAACGACAGAATAAATGAATATCTGAGTGAGGTAGTAAGTTCTAGGCATGCTTATAAGAGGTAAATGGAATGAGGGAGATCTAAAGGCTGGAGGAAGATAACGGTTACTCAAAAGAGTTTGTTGATACAGTTTCATTCACTGTAGCCCCAATTAACAGTTCCTTGTGATTGAGGCCATTTCCTAACCTTGGTACATGAAGGACTTTGCTTTCAAAAGCATCTTTACGGCTTGTGGTGTGTAGGAAAGGCAAGCTAAATGTCCCTTCCTGATGTTACATTTCCTCAAGTGATTTCTGATTTGAAATAATCAGGGCACCAATCTGGCATATTTGAGATACATCTTTAACTTCTCCAGTTATTTAAAGAATCAGGCAAAGACTTGAAGGGTGTTCCCTGAGCACAAAGTCTTAGATTCAATCCTGGATAACACATGCAAAATGAAAGAATCTTTGAGGGTTCTCTGGATTTTCTGTTCAATTTCTTTGCAAACTTAAAACTTCTCTTGAAAAAAGTCTATTGACATTCTAAAAAGCATATTAGTGAACTAACATACTATTTATGAATATGCTAAACTGTGCCCTGAAATTTTATCTGAGTGACTTTATTTCATCTAGATAGGCATGGTGCTTTTGAATTAAAATTTGGGAGGAAAAATACATTGAAAACCTGTAGCCATTTTAATACAGTAAGTTTTCACTCCTAAGTGCTGTGGAAATGTATGAGTGGGGAAGAAGGTGAAGACAATTCTTATATTTTATTCACAGTCACATGGAAAGGTGTAAAATGAGATACATGAGCTACTAAATTGAGAAGGCAGTCAGAAAATATAGACTAGATGTGATTATGTTAACCTAAGATTTTTATAAATCTTAGAAAATCTTTAGAAATCTTTTTTTAGAAAATAAAACCACTCAAAAAAACCCCACTCAATGAGTAGTGATCCTGAAAATTTTCATGTGTCAATATAAAACATGATAAATATTCTACCTGGTAACGCACACTTGGAATACCAGGAGGCTGAGGCAGGAGGATCATTGTGAGTTTGAGGCCAGCCCCTGCACTACATAATAAGACCTTGTCCCAATATATATATTCACAGCAAGAATTATCCCTCAAGATCACCAGGATATTCCACTGTACAACAGAGACCGAAGGGATCTCTAAATGCCAAACAAGTAAACTGTGTGTGCTTCTTTGAAGGAACCTAAGATCTCTTCAAGGTGAAGAGTTGTGTACATGAGCACATATAAAGTACAATGCAGCACACACTCTCAATGCACCAACTCATTTTGAAGTTGACTCACTCAGTGTCATTTCTGTGCCTCCAGGGAGTTCTGCGGAGAATATATTTGTAGGATGCAGTCATTTTGGGGAGGCTTCCTTCCAGAAAGAGGCAGACAACTGGAAAGGGCTCAAAGGAGAGTGGCTAGATGATTATAGGTCTAGAGGGACGGATTTATGAGGAGAGATGAAAAGAACTGACTATGTAAGCCTGAGTAAGTGCCGACCGCAATGGGAGGGTCAGGGTAACAGTCCCTTAATACCTGAAGGGCGTGAACGCTGAGGAAAGAAGTGAATGGTTTTGGGTAGTACACAGGGTGTTCTCTGGGAACAATAAGATGGTATGAAAGAGCAAATGAAGACACATCTTGGGAAATCATTGCTGGCCTAGAGCGCTCATGAGTTTGTTGTTGGCTTCCAAAGAGAGCCACACCACTTTAGTTGCTATTACACTCGTTGGATTAAAAACTTAGGAAACAGATTACGAAGGACTTTTGGATTCTACAGGACCTGGACAATAGAAGGAGGTAGGGGCAGTCACAGGAAAGAAAGAATAACAGAGCTTGTATTTTCTTTTTAAGCATTCTTATTCGTTTGTTTGCTTGCTTGTTTTTTGGCAGTACCAGGGATCCAAACAGGACCTTGCACTTGCCAGCCAGGCACAAGGCCACTGAGCCACGTCTGGCCCCAAACTTGTTCTGACTCTACCACCCAATTAATACTGTGAGGATTTCAGGGAAGACAGGATCTTCAGTGAACCTTCCTCTTTATATGTGATTACAGATGAAGTCAATTAATAGCACTTCTTAATATACTCTTTGTACAGTTAGAAATACAATTTGAGTATATTTTATGTATGTTCTATGTGCCATTTTGTCAACTTCCTCATTTATTTTGTTCTAATACAAATGCAGTGATTACACACATGACAAGCAACTGGAAAGACCTTTAAGCACACACCCTCCTGCTAGTTTCATAACATTCCTTGTTCCCTGAAGACAAGGACAACTGTTTCCTTTTCACTGTGTTGCTTCCAGACACCTCAGAACTGGGAAGGCTAACAATGATAACTAAGATTTTTGGAGCATTTTCTATGCTCCAGACCTTGTGTTCCATTATTGTGTTACAATAATTTCTATTCATTATCTAATGTAAGTTGGCCACCTCCATGAACCTAGGAAGAGACACTAGTATCTTTCTCTTCCCTATGAAGGAAGCAAATTTTAGGTGACATATTCAAGGTCATGTGACTCAGTCTGGCACTGAGAAGAGCACACCTAGCCCTGTGTGGCTCCAAATTTCTCTCCTTCACTCTTTATCAGCTCTGAGAAACTAGAAACCCAATAAAAATTGCATTCTTACAAGTCACTCTTGTCAATTTTATCTATAATATTAAAAGAATACCTAGTTTGTAGTTATTATAATAAATAAATAATTTTTAAAACACTTAAAGTAATATCTACCGTATGGAGTTACTCTGATGAGAAAATATGATGAATTCAAAAAGGATTTAGCACAACTTGGCATGTAGTAAGCTCAGGAAATATGATAGTTTAAAAGAAGTAAAACACCTTAAAACCTAAAATTCACAAATAGTCATTTGAGCACTAATTTCCTTTGTTTTGTTTGTTTGTTTGTTTTTGCTTTTTTGAGACAGGTCTCTGATGAAGTTTAGTTTGGCCTTGGACCTACTATGTCACACAAGCTGGCCTCAGACTCACAACTCTCCTGCCTCGGCTTTCCAAAGTGCTGGGATTACAGGCCTGCACCACCACACAGTTTCCTTGTGCTTTTTACACAAATCTAGCAGTATTTTTTTTAATTTCCTATTCAGATTTTGTGTTATTTTTATGCATCTAGGAGGACAGCAAAATGATAAACTGTCATTTTCATGTTCTAAGAACTATGTCATCCTCTTTTAAAATAATAATCATAATAATTTTGAAAGAAAACAGTCTCTAATGATTCATTCTTCCAAGAAGTATTTATGAACACCTTATTACAAGTCAAGCATCCCTAATCTGAAAATCCAAAGTTTGAAGTGCTCTAAAATCTGAAATATTTTTAGTTTTGACATGACACCACAAGTGGAAAATGCAACACCACAAAGCTTTGCTTCATGAACAAAATTATTTAAAATGTTGCATAAACTACCTTCAGGGCATGGGTATAAGAAGGTGTAAAGGAAATATAAATGGATTTCATGTTTAGGCTTGGGTTCTAGTCCCAATATACACTATACACTAGTAAGTCCTTACAAATATTCAGTATTTTGAAAAAAGAAATCATAATCGAGTATTTTGGATAAGATATATTCAACTTACCTATGAAAGCAGCAATAGTAGACAATGAGTTGTTAATACAAAGCAGCAAAACGTGTTGGTCCTTGTGGAGCATTGCATAGAGCAACTACCATAAACACCAAACCAAAAACAAATAAGTAACTAAACATTGGTGTGAAAAATACAAAAGAAAAATCTTGATGTGAGGGAGGTTGTGGTGAAAGAGGCTGGTCAGAGAAGTCCTCTGAGAAGAATAACTGTCACACAGACACCTACAGGACAAAAGGGAAATGCACACAAAGCCCGAGATCAAATGTGCACCTATAGCAAGAAGTAACTGACAAATTCTTTAGATTAGCAAGGGTTTGGAATGTTCTAGAAAGAGGCTGTGTCACAGGCAGTCAGGGGTAGCATGCCCTGACAGTTGTCCCATCCATTGTGCAGGAATTCCAGCTTTTGGTGAGAGGTAAGCTTGACGCTGAGCACCTGAAAATCTTAAGAACCCTAAACACATAAGTGAGGGTGTGACACCCTTAAAAGTTCACCCTATAAGGTGATGCAATAGAAAGTAATATCCCATGAGAAAGGAAAGCAGTGGTGGAACATTTAGACATTTAGACATTTGGGGGGTTGTTTAACAATTGTTGGTTTGCTGTTTATTATGTCCTCACGTTCAAAAGGAAGGAAGTCTGAAGTTCAGACAAGAAGTACTGGCTTAGGCCAAGGTGGCTGCAGAGCTAAGCAAGCAGGGTGCAAAGGCAGAAAGGAGGTTCCAAAGGGAAGACTCTGCCTTCACCCTGGGGCTTCTCCCTCCTGGAGACCTCTGAATGACAAAGTGCTTTCAGAGGACTTCATCTCTTAATCTGTTGATAAGAATGATCAAAACTCTCTGTGATATTCTTGAACTGGTTATCTGCCTACCAGTGCTGTTAAAGCTTTACAATGACACATATTGCCCAGATGGAGAGTATGGACAGAAGCCCAGAGGGCCTTGCGGGAACCAAAGGAATTAACATCGGTGTTTTGGATTCCAGACTGCCTGGCCACTGAGTGGAAGAATTATTGTCTAGCTTTCTCTGCACACCACAAATCTTGCCATATAAGCCTCTACTAACTCCCCCTAAGTGTCCAGCTGATCCGATTTCAAGCCCACAAGCATGGAGGACATGAGATAGAGGTCACAACCACTCGCAGTACACAACCAGGAGCCTCAACACTGGGGTGGGAGGGACTGTTCCCGTGTGCCGATGAGAAGGGAGAACAGGTGGGTCAGCCTGCAGGGACACACACATGGTGAGCTGTCAAGCTGTGAGGGACCCCAGATCCCCACAGCACCTCTCGAACCCCTGTTCCAGTGATGGTTTCACACAGGTCTGGGGCGAAGTGACAGAAAACAAAAATAGTATTTATCTTGTCTGTGTTAACTTCCTCGCTTCTTTAATATTGACTCGTCCTGCCTTTTAAGGAATGGGAGCAAAAGGAAAGAAGGTTTGCTCCTTTTGTTACAAGTTGGCCAAAATTAATAGTCCTATAGGGATTCTTTGAGCTTGTTTACTCATTTGTTTTTGTGGACCATTAATTTAAGAATTTGGCTACCACTAACCTCAAAGATTTTAAATGCCCAGATGTTTGAAAGAAAATTCCCCTGATTGATAACTTTCCAGAGGTTGGATCTCTAAGTTAGGTGGTTGGGTGGGGTCACCTGGATGTCTTTCTCAGATACTGACAAGTGAGGCCACAGGTTCAATCGAGATGAATGAATCAAGCGTCCAGGTGGAGTCAGGCCAATCATTTCAAAGCAGCCCCTGCAGGTGTGTCGCTGCAGTCACTCCAAAACCCAGTCAGGCTACCGATGATGCGGCAAATCCTCTTTAAGTCATTCATTTAAAAAAAAAAAGTGAAACACGTCATCCAAAGCCACACTTGCTGATGCTTCAAAAGCTAGTTGGAAGGGGAGGGCAGAAGATGAACAAATTAGCTACACAGTTTATATTTTGCTAATTCTGAGAGTAATCACAACATTACATTTCTGGACATGTTGTTAGATAAGTAGCTCAGACTCCAAATGTTTGGCTATTGTGATTAAGAAGGAGCTGGTCCTGAGGAGGTTGCTAGAGGGGTGGGGGAAGACAGAGCCAAAGGCACAATGTGTGATTAATTAAGAAATAACCAGGCCATCCTTTCCATTTCTGGTGGAGGTTAAAATTACAATAGTCATAAAACACAAGGCAATGGATCAGGTGAAATGCAGTGAAAAAGAAAGTGTTCACTCTTTTCTATAAAGGAACTGAGACAAAGCACAAGAAGCTGGCTCCGGTATCCCCTGTGTCACCTCCACATTCACCTACAGTGGCCACACTTGGACAAAAGCTCTCCCAGGGAGAAGGAAGCCATATGTTTTGAGATTAAGACCTTCAACTTCACTAACTCGTCATAGGCCAAAACAGGAGACTTGAGGCAACACAAGTGGATGGTCTGTATGTTTGGTACTAAAAGAAGATCAGTGACACCATTTTTTGTCTTTGTTAGGCGTTTGATTCAACAGCAACCTAAGAATACTGAATCAGAACAAAAGGAGAAAAGCCATCAATTTTATTTATATAAATACAAGCTCACTTGTTAGGTGTGCAGAGGTCAGCATAGGAGTTTTGACCTGCTTCGTTTCCGACCTGGGCCAGTTCACTGCTCCTTGGGCAACCTGGTGGTCCCCTGCTCCTGGGAGGTCACCATATTGATGCCAGACTTAGTGTGGACATCTGACCGGCATAGCGCACTGTGGCCCAGAGCTCCTGGACTCCAGCGATCTTCCCACCTCAGCCTCTCAAGTAGTTGTGACTACAGGTGTGTACCACCTTGCCAGACAAAGCTGTACAGAGATGATGTTTATGTCTCTGTGTGTGCGCACAGTTTTTAGAGAAGGATACAGAATGAATGTCATAATGTCACTAAGAAATCAGAACGAGAATCATTTCTTTTCAGATACAAAAAAATAAATGTCATTATACAAAAAGTGTACTAAACCAATAATCAAAAAAATTCATTGATATTAAATGGCCTTTGAGCCCAATAGAGCAATTTATCTACACCTTAGTAGATTTTCCCCGCTTACAATAGTTTTTAACACATTTTTTAAGTTTTACAAGCCATTCTTAAAGCTTAGGTTGTTTGATTTTATTTAGTCCAAAATTATGTAGGGAAGAAAATAAAAAATTGAGATTTCATTAAAATTACTTTTGTAACTCAATCCTGATGGAATCCTTCTCCTATCCAGGGTTATCTTTCTCTTTTCTTTCTGTCTCCCTCTTGTTGTCACTGAGTATCTCTTACATAGTTTCAAGTACCATATTGGAGACATCCAGAACAAAAGAAGTCACGGTTGGCTTGCATTACTTCCCAGAGACAAGACTGAGGTCTGGTGCAGGAATGCGGGTCTGCCAAAAGAATAGCAACTCGTCCCAGCCCTGGTGCGTCAGACCACACTTGATAAAAACCCTGCAGAGAGGAGTAATTAAAGGCCAGACTTCACATTACAACTGAAGTCCGTATCAAGCTCCATCCTAATTTAGAAGGCCCACCAGCAGAAGCCCAGCAAATAAAAGAACAAACCAGAGGCAGTGCTATCTGTGCTGGCAAAGCTCGGGGACCTGGGAGCCGCAGGATCTGTGATGGCCAATTAAGGGTGTGGTGCCTGAGAGAACACAATTCTAGCTGTGCTCTGGAGATAGGATGGGACGTTTCAGCAACACTCCATTTTCAGAGCTTTCGTTTTCTGCCAACAAAAACTTGTGCGTGTAAGTATGTTTCCCAATGTCTGAAAGTCTCTAACCTCTCTTCCCCACTTAAAAAAAAGAAGAGAACTCAAAGCTTGTAAGGTGGTCAAGCAGGAACTAACCAAAGATAACACTTAGGAAATACAAACATTACTAAGATTGTAATTCTTAGAGATAAATGTCACTATTCTTGCTTAGATGATCAAAATAAGTTTTACATTAGGAGTTGAGAAATCCGTAAAGAAAGACGGTGGAATAAGTTTCAATAGCACGTCACTCAGACAATGGCCTTGTTGTGTAAAAAAATCTTTCAAAATTACTCATCTCGTCTCGTTCCTCCTCTTGAATCTACCTAAGACGATGTCCTCAAGCCAGGTCAGGCGATCTGAGCGTTGACCCGAGTCCTAGGGGGCGCTGTGCTGTCGCGTTCTTGGCCATGTGGGAATGTCCTCTTCCACTGCGATCCTAGGGGGTCCCTCGCGCAGCAAGGTGTGTCAGTCCTGCATGTGGGCTCCCCAAGGGACGCTGCTGCCACTCACTGTGCCCAGCAGAGACCGGACGGCCAAGGGCTCCTCTGTTGCAGCTGTGCAGAGCCTTGGCTGGCTGACAGGGAGAGCAATTCAGCAGCTGTGAAGAGACTCCTTTATTTCCTGAAAAAGGGGAGCTTCAGCAGAAGGGGCCGCCTCTCTGCAGAGACTCTGGAGAGTGAACAGAGAGCATTTCCCCATTTTGAAAAGACCGCGCACACGGAGAATCAACCTCGCCTCATCTTCAGGACAGCAACACTTCCAAGGCTGTCATGTTAGTGAAACAAATCAGACACGCAACCATGACTATCCCATGGTCCCTCTTATATGAGAAACCAAAAGTTTAAATAAGCAAAAGGGCAAAATAGAAGATAGAGCACAGGCAGGAGAGAGATAGGTCTTAATAAAAGGAAAGATGGGAGGAGGAGAAGGGAAGGAGATAAAAAAGGAATGTAGATGTGTTCTATCACGTGCTAACTCTGCACGGGGAATGTAAACAGTATGAGCTGCAAATATAGGTGCCGATAAAGAGTGAAAATCAAAAGATGGACACTGAAAGATGTGACGGACTCAGTCGGCAGCCAGCACCGCGGAGTCTGGATCCAATTCAGCCTCCGCAGCCCCTTCTGGAAGCTGAAGCTTCTCCCAAGACTGAGCGAGGCCTCTGAGGCCGGCATCCAAGTCCGAGCCCCAGTTAGCCAGCGCGGGCTGAAGTGGACCACTGCGGAGGAGTCACTGTGCTTCTTAGTTTTAACTCATTCATCACCCCCGGAATCAGCTCAGGCACTTCAATAAAATATAAGTGTACGTTCTACCTCCAAAATCCAACGTACAAATGTCCGCTTCTCTCCATGTGCACGGCCACATTCCAGTCTCAGGGGTAGATTCATATTTGGTGACATCCGAGGACACTTACAGAAAGACAGGTTACACTATGCATAAAAATTAGGTTCCTAAAATAGAATAGCATGCATTGCAGGTAAGAAGAGAAATCAGACACCTGGAAAAAAAATGCCAGCCTTCAATTTACTAGAACTTTATAAAACTCTAGAAAAAAAAAAAATGGCGTACTCTTTTTATTCATTGATGTGTTCAAACGCTTCTCTGATTTTTCTAGTGCCCTGGCTGCCTACTCTGATCACCGTTTCATGTGATAATTTTTGTGAAATAATTTTGGATAAAGACAGTAGATAATTCAGTCTTTCTCTAGAAAGTTGAGGAGATTCCTGGCAGTTGAAAAAGCTTATCTCAGATTTATAACACATTATTACAATATTCTGTAAATGTGTGAGATTTTTGTCAGCTTTGGAGAGACTGTTTTCTAATTTCTTTTTTAGATAAGCTGTAAGCGTTAGTAGTTCAAGTATTTTTTTGTTTTTTGTTTTTTTGTTTTTTGTAATAACTACTCTTGAATATTCTCTGAATCTACAAACCTCATTAAATAATATCTTGCTGATATTTTCATTGAGAATAATGTATTAGAAGTCTTATGTTATTTTCATTTGACCAAAGAACAAAATCTTTCTTTTCTCAGTATATCCTTATGATTTACTCTTTATTAACTAGATAGACGATTTACTTTTACTTGGAATTTATCTCTTCCTCTTAATGCATTAATGAAATTTGAAAATTTGGGAGTTACACAATACACTGAGAGTTTAAAGATTTTGTTGCTAATCATTATTGCTTTGTTTTTTCATATTATTAGTTTTTCATCTATATCTCCTCAATTCTCTAATAAATGTAGAGATTATCAAAGAAGTGTCCTTCATTTTTTTAATGAAGCCATTCCAAAATATATTTTGACTGGCTAAAAGGACAGATTTCTGAATCCAATTCCCAGAGGCAGCCGTGGGGACAGACCACACCTACATCTTCCTGAACAGCTGGAGGGATTTCTGCTGGGGGAGCTGACACTAATTAATAAGGCAAGTCCTCGAAAGCTGAGGGCTAAGGGCTCCTGCTCAGAGGTCACACGTGACACTCAGTTTCCTGAGGGTGATTGAAGACCCTAAATCAGAAGCCCACAGGACTCTTTCCAGGAAGAGTACGGCAGAGGGAAAGTCAAGTGGAAGGAGCCAACCTCTAAATGGACAAGTGGTTCAGAGATCTCATTTTTAGTAAAGTTGCAAAAACAAGTCCCCCGCAATACCTCACCACAGGTCCTTCCCCAGCCCGACATGGAACCGAGGTAGGCAAGAGAACCTGAGGCTGAAAATGCCTTCTCTTCAAGCTCAGCCTGTCCAGCCACTAGCACCTCTCAGCTAGACAACTTCGGGGGCTTCCTGACTATGCCCATGCTTTTCCCTTCATCTCCCCGTGGTCCATTTCTCTGCAGCTCCCTAGGAGAACCCTAAATATGTAAATTAATTAATCTAAGTCTCCTGCTTCAACTGCTCAATGCCTCCCTTCTGCATATAAAACATGTGGCCGAATGCTTGTCGGCAGTCAAAGTGTCTCCTAGCTCGCTGGCTCACCCCGCAATGAGCATGCTGCTATTACACTGGCCTTGTTCCCACAGTGAAAGGCTTTACTACCCCGGTGCAAATTAAGCTAGTGTTTCATAAGCTGCAAGACACCACAGCCCATTTCAACTATTACTTTTATCAGAGTCAGCAGGAAGATGCATGTGATAAATCAAATTGGCACATTTGATTCTTGCCAAAGCAGTTCCTGTTCTCTCTTACAACCACAAACACTGCTCCAAACCTTCCCAAATGGAACTACTGCAAAACCAGGTCCAAGTCTTGCAGGCCTATAGCAAGTCACCATATGGGTGCATATGGCACCCATGTACACATACAATATGGATAAGCAAATGGCAAGGATATTTAGCTCGAGTAGCTTGCCTACATTACAGATATTTTATCAAATTACAGTCTACATTTAGAAACCTCACTAGTAATTAAAATACAACGTATGGCACAGTGTTCAATAGCAGTGAAGAGTGTTGAGGTTTTAGGCAGTGATTTTTAACAATCGGAGAGAGTGTCAATATTTTTCAACATTTTCAAGCAGTAATGTGGATGTTCTCCCCAGGCCATATCTAAAAAGACTGAAGAATAAAGAACTCATTCAGGTCATATATAGTCAACAGAACAGCTTTCAAAAAGTCTTGTCGATGAGGTCTTGAAATGTTTGTTCCCTGGATTGATTTTCTGGACTCTGTGACATAGATCATTTTTTAGCTTCATCAAACCCAGCTCAAAGAGGTGCAGGAAAACACAGTGACCAAATGAATATAAAGAACTGATAAAAAGGAAAACTGCAGGTGACCACACAGGCAGGAGGTCATTATAACTGTGCTGACATCTGTCGAAAGGGAAGACTGAGAATCACAGGGCATGATCAACACGCAACTTGAAAATGTCCGTGGTGAACTCAGCTCCCATATCACACAGCTCCCAGGACTGGTTGATCACCATTCGAACATGTCTCCATAGCATTAGAGCAGGGCTTTATCTAGTGACTATTCGTTTAGGTGATTCACTATTTCCACAATGCTGGATTTGAGTAAGTGCTGGTTTCTCACTCTGTATTTCTAGGCCTATCTCAATTTTGTATTCTATGACTTCCACAGCCTGTTCCAAATTGAGGTACTACCTGATTCCAACTTCTCTTGAACAAATTTTTATACAAATAAAATCAATTTTATTATAGTGTTCTTTATATGTCACAGCTATTCTTTTTTCGATCATTCACGTGCCCACTGAAATCCCCTAGTGCCACTTGTCTGTTGATCCAAAGTACATTTATCTTCTAAGATGGTCATGAATCATTTCTCCCTCTCATCTATAATGAAACTACTCCACATTGTTGTTGCCTAGAAACATCCTCAGTTCCAAAAGCAAGTTTCTGTAGGTTTGCTACTTTTTTGTGTGCTGTTATATGTACATTTCCATGTGCTTAAGACTTTGTATTTCCACTAGGTTATAAACTTAAGAGTGGAGACTTTTCAATTTGTCATGATACCCAGTCTTAAACTAAGCACATACTAGGTGCCTTAGAAATGAATTGATCTATACCCTTAGCGTAGTTACCTCACACCCCTACATTTCTGTTTCCCAGCTTCAGACACTATTTATTCCAGTGCTGTCTTCAAGTGTGACTGCAAGGCACAGAATGGCATCTGCGTTTCTTACTGACTCTCACTCTTTCTTTACTGGCCCTCCATCTCCCAATTATAAAAGGATGATAATAACAATCAGTTGTCCTAAGTATAGGACTAAAACACTTGTGCTTAGCATATTACCTGGCAGGTTTTCAATAAATACTGTGATTTGTGTGCATTGTCATATTTGTCGTGTTTTCCCTATCTGGACACATCATCCATGTTCATATGTATTCCATGAATTAAACATCATGCTTGGGATTATATTCATGTGACACATATTTGAAATTTCACATAGATGTAGCACCTTATTTCGTACTGTATGGCTTCTATACCTCACATTTCTTTCTGGTCTCAAACCATATTTTAGTCATGACAGTTTATAAAGCCCAGTAAGAGTCCCCCTGACCACACCCAAGATGCTACCTACAGGCCTGTAGATGACATCAAAACTATTTCCATAAGAATAATAAAATGATGCCTCTTCTGTCCTGCTCTGTCAGTGGAGTCCTCAAGATACCATATGGTGCTGGATGCCAATGAGAATGAAGGACAAGAAAACATGAGAATCCAACTCTGCTATTAAGCTTGAAATCAAGGACATTGGTAAAAATGTAAAGCATTGTCTTTCTTCTCAGTAAGTTTTTTGTTTTGCTTTGTTTTTAACTGATACACAATTACTAGCCATATTTACAGGGTGCAGTGTGCTATCCCAGCTCAGGTGTATATTGTATAATTATCCAATCTGGGTAATTACTGTCACGTGATCTCAACTATTTATCATTTCTTCACAGCAAGAATATCCAAAATCTTCTCTTCTGATAAGACTGAAACACATAACAAATTATTGTTAATTATTTTCACCTACTGTGCCTCAGAATGCTGGAGCTTTTCCTGCTCCTTTCGGTAATTTATAGCTATTATCCTACTTCCCCCTGTTTGCTAACCCTTCCCTTCTCAACCGCTGGGAACCACGCCTCACCCTCAACTTCTGTGACTCATCATCTCCAGCTTCTGCCTATGAGTGATAACGAGTGGGTTTGTCTGTCTGTGTCTGGTTTGACATCACATATTATCCTCCAAGGCATCCATGTTGCTAGAAATGACAACATTCATCATTATTTTTGTCTAAAAACTAATTTCCATGAAAATCTTTTACATTTAAGTTACCATATAAATAAGTTTAGTGTAGCTCTTTTCAAATTAATTGATGAATATTATTTCAGTTTCCGAGATTCAATCCTCACATTGTAAATACTCATAGAAGTAATACACATAAACAAAAGCTCTGAAGGTTTCTTCTATGATTTTCAAGAATATAAAAGTGGCCAAAGATCTAAAAGTTAAAATCTCCTTAATAGTTACCAGGTGTCAATAGTTAGCTTAGTTTTTAACTTTTACTTTTATGAAAATGTCTTTATTTTGCAATCAGAGTTGAATGACAGTTTTGCTAAGAGCACTATGAAGATGAAAGTCATGATTTCCCACTAATTCCTGCTGGTGTCATTCCACTGTCTGCAGGTATCACTTGCAGCTGTAGAAAAGGAGGCCGCCATTCCACTGCGCTCCAGTTCCACAGTTCTTTCCTTTTTGGCTGCCTGTAGGGTCATTTTGGTCTTTGATGTTCCGTGATTTCATAAAAATGTATCTAGAAACAACTTTTTTCTTGTTTATTCTGGTGTAGGGGCCTTATATTATACTGACATCTGAAGACTCATGGCTTCTTACCAGTTCTGTCCACTGCTAGCTAGCAGTTTTCCATTCTCTGTGCTGGAAATATTTCTTCTGGTCTTGGTACTAACACCCTGCTTTATGATCTTTTGCATTCTGCTTTATTTTTATCTGAATAATATAATTCATGTTTATAATGTTTCCTTTTCAATTTCTATTTATTTTTTATAATATTTTTGAACGGTAAACTTTTAGCATCTTTTACATCTTTTTTTGTTAAATATTATTGGTATATGTTTGTATACCTAATAATTACATTCATCTTTGAAGAATTGGGCATAAATAAAATTTCACTTAGTTTTGTGTTCCCCAAATATATGCTTTCCATAAATTTATCCTTCTTTATGGCAGAACAGTACTCTGATGTGTGTGTACCATATTTTCTCTATCCATTTAACTGCTGATGGATGTATTTCATTTCCATAATTTGCCTGTCATGGATCTTGCTCTGTAAACAAGAATATGCATGTATCATTGTACTGGGATGTCCTTAATTCATCCAGGAAGATACTCACAAGAGTGTGCATTCCATCTTTCTCATTCATCATTATGTTTCACCTATTTATCCATGACTTTGTCATAAGGATCTTTGTCTATTTGAAGAAAGGGACTCTTACACTTATATTTATCGGAATATTTTTTAGAAAGAAGGGCTCCTGATGTTTATCAAAATCTTTGTCTGCATCTGTTTTGATAATCATGTGACTTTTATCCTTGCATCTGTTTATGAGCTGTATTACATGTATTGATTTAGGTATGTTGAAATATCCTTGGGATGATCTAGATGTATGACCTTGGTCTAGATATATGATCCTTTCAACATTTGCTACACTCTGTTTGCAAGTATATTGTCAAGCAATTTTACATCTATGTTCATTAAGTCAACTGCCCTGGAGTTTTCCTTTCTTTCTGAGTCCTTGTCTGGTTTTGGTTTCAGAGTAATGCTAGTTTCAAGGAATAAGTTTGGAATATTCCTTGCTTATTAATTTCACAGAAGAGCTTGAGAAGTATTGATATTAGCTATTTCCTGATCTGGATTGATAACTTTAGTTTTTAGTTTTAGGGCTTGAGAAACTTTGCCCCCAGCTCCCCTGTTAAGGTTTGTGTTGAGGAAATTGCTGCTATTCTGTTAGGCTTGCCTGCATATGTTACTGGTGCTTTCCTTTTACAGCATGTAATGTTCTCTCTTTGTGTTGAATTCCTGATATTTTGACTATGAAGTGTTGTGGAGAGATTCTTTTCTGGTTGTGGCTATTTGAGGTTTTAAGTATCTCATTTAATAGATATTTATTTCATTCCCTAAATTTGTAACATTTTTCTGCTATATTTTCAGTTACTCTATTTTTTATAGCTATGGTGTCATCTTCTAACTGTTCCTCAACTCCGTAATTTTTAGGCATTTTCTGAGTCATCCAGCAGTTGTTGGATGCAGCATCCACTATGCCTTGTGTTTTCAAAGTCGTCACTGAGTACATGGTATACAGCACTGACCTTGTCTCGATCCATCGCTGCTGTGGATATCAGTTCCATTTTTTACATACAGGATTTCTTCTTTTCATAATCTCTGTTCTTTACAAAAGTAATCCCTCATAGTTCGCAGCATCTTCTCTAATTAGATTTTGACATTTTGTTGTATCTTATTTAAGCTCATTAAACATGTTATTAATTGGGCTCTTTATCTGTTTATTTAAGCATGCTGAACTACCTGTTTCTTAGTCAACATCTTCAAATATTTTAACCATTTGGTTTTTGATTTTTTTACCTCACATTTTCTCTACTTCAAAGCCTTCAAGATCAGCTTTTGAGAAATTAAGATGCATCATCCTGCCTCATATCCTTATTATTTCTATTGTTTCCCCAGAGGACTGACAATCAGGGCAGAAAAACTGTTGCTAACCTGGAAATCTCTTTAGTTAGTGTCATTTGGCCGTGGCTTTGATTATGTTTTTGCTGAGTGTGTACCTACCACCCCCCTCAGTGTAGCTGGATCCATTGCAGTCATTGATAACAAGGAGAGAAGACCTACTAGCTACATCAGCCTGTACAGATCCACCGTACATCAATCATATAATTTAAAACTTGGTTAATGATTTCTTTATGTTTATTTACCCAGGAGGACAATTTAATATATCGATGAAAATAAGCAGGCTGAGACACAGAAGATGAAGGAAAAAGCAAAGAAAAGGAAGAAAATCATACAGAAAGAAGTGAAGGAGAGAAAAGTAATAACAACAAACTAGATAAAGAAAAGAGGTAAGACACTGGTGCTGCTGTTTTCCGCTAGAGTGAAGTGAGAAGCATGTGTTTGAGAGCTTATCTGTAGGGGCGGTGAAAAGCAAGAACAGGAAAGGAAGTGAATAACTGGGGATTGTGGAAGCCAGAGGAAGTTCGGGACCAATGGCCATATGCAGACAGAGGCAAAAATAAAGTCATCTCAGTCCTGAATTTGGCCCAAGTCTGTTCCACCTTTGTTCAGAACCAGATAGATTTTACCTTCAGCAGTAGTGCAGACCTGAACTCCAGATCTCTAGAGTCAGGACCAGCAAAGCTAAAGTTTTGGTACAAAAGCCTGTTCATTCAAGTGATTTATTCTCTTGCCTTCCAGGACCCCAGGGAGTACATGTCGCATCATTTCACCCCACCGTTCCACCCTGGTCTCCACGGTGTACAGCCTCTCAGACCTCTGCCCAGCCTGTGAATTCAGTGGTATTTAAGACTATTATGCTTGGAATTCAGTGCAATTGGGAGCCAGTGAGAAGGCGTTCTGGGCACCGGACCCCACAGAGTTTAGTGGGCACAGAGTTTGTCCATGTTGGGGATGCCCACTCTGGCTCTGCTCCAGCACCTCCTCTGTGCCCAGATCACATTAGTCACAGCCGTTAAGTGCCCCTGTGACCTGTGGCTCTGCCCCTCTCACAGGACCTGCTGATCCTTCCCTTTCCTCAGGTTCACCAGGCTTACCTCGGTTACCGCTCTCTGCATGACCTTCTGTCCCACACCTTGCTTACTGCCCTAACCTGATGAGGTTCTCTCCTGTGAATTCCTCACTCACTGAGTTCTGGTGCCCAGCAGAAAGAGCCCCAGGGTGAGTGGGACTAGGCAAGACTGCAGGATTGGTGCAGGAGCCCAGCCAGTTCCACGTACTCAGCCTCCTTCCTCGAGGAGTTAGATCTTGCCCAAGTGGTTGTGTTTCTAGGTCTGCCCCTTAAGCAGTACTGGGACCCAGAGATGATCCCACTTCTCTCTCTGAACACTTCTGCCAGCAGAGTTCACCTGGACTTCTTCAACTTGACTTCTTGTTTCAGGAGTTTTATTCTTCCTTTATCTGAGTGCATTTGGGCCCTGGTGATGTCTTCCAAGGGTCTCAGACCATGGTGATGTGTGTCTCCACGCCCTTACATTTTTAGTTATGACATAGAGAGCTACTACATGTAATATCCCTACAATATTCAATGTTTAAGTCTGAAAAACTCAAATATCTTGCAGTGAAATCTGCCATCCACCGGAGGCATGGCACCTTGGTGTAGTTCAACATCTCTGATTGCAGTGCATTTGTTACACTTCACTGTAGGAGTCCTACACTACTTCATTCAGAAATAGGGAAAGTATTCACTGCTGCAGAGAGCCAGGGGATGCAAGGGACCTGGGTCTCTGGTCATTCAGAGACCCATGCTGCCTTCCTTCCATCAGGATGCCTGGAAAGGCCTCATCAGAAATCAGTCCAAAGGATTATGGATCCCTGTATATTTTCAGTAAATCTGCCAAAATGGAAATATCTCTAACTGTATTGCCATGGCTACCTTGGTGTCCTGAATTGATCCAAAATACTTACCCATCAAGGTCATTTTGGCTTTGGGAAAGAACCAGAATTTGTGTGGCACCAGATGTGATGAATAAAGTAGATGAGGGTACACTGTAATGTTTTCTCAAGCTTGCCTTTCTGTCGGGTAGCAGTCAGCAGCAGCATTCATTGAATTTTTAGTCACACCTCATAAAGATACTCTAGAACTGTTTCAGAAAGTGGCAAGAAAAACTAGATGTGTTTGAAGTGAAAGTGTGTATTGTAAGGGGGATTAAAAGCCATTCACAAGTCTGTTAATATCATGCATTTTTAATAAGTGGGACATTCACTCTACTTTTTGATCTTCCCTTGTAAGTCTAGGAGGAACCCTGACCTTGAGTTACGAAGTGACTTCCAAAAAAGGATCAGTGGACAGATTAATAGGAGCAACATCTTATAAGATGTTAGAGAGCACTCTTCTGAGAACTCTCCAGGTTCATAAAAGCAAAAAATAAAGTTCATTTCTAACTGCATAGAAAAAGTGACAAATTACTTTTGTCAATGTGCCAATTCCAATCTTGTGACAGTGGCTGTCTACAGTGCTATATTAGGAAGGAGTCTAAAAACATCTTTTGGCTGAAATGAAACAAATTCCATAAAAACTGAGTAATATAATAATAGCACTTTTATTTGCTAGGCACTGTTCTAATTGCATTGTATGAATTAATTAATTAAATTTGCAGTACAATCTCATTTCATGTTTATGTTGAAGAAATGAACACCAGTTAAGTGCCTTGCTGGATGCTGAGTATTCCTTGTGCTATCTGATGCTCTCTCTTAGTCTAACGTCTGGATCAGAAATAAAAGGCTCTTGCGATGCCTCAGAAGCTGACCGGCAGGAGAGCTCCAGCAGGTGACTCTTAGTAGTGGCCATCAGTCTCAGGCCAGTCATTGGTGAAAATTGTCATGACCCACGCAGAGTCATGCAGTGATTGGCCCTGGGTAGCTGTTCTTGGGCAAATGTTTCAAGTAGACCATTTATTTCAGACCTAAGGTTAAAATTGCACCAGATCTTCACACAGAGCATTTAGGATCCTCTGGAGTATTCACTGTAGAATTCTGCTGCTCTCACTAGTCAAGTCCCCACACTTAATCTGCAGCACGTTTATATCAGTAGCACTCCCATCACATTGGCAAATAATTATTTCTCAGTTATTACACATAGGAGAAGGGAATGGATGGAGAGAGGGACATTTAGTCTAAAGCCAGAAAATGGTCTGCACAAACACCAGAAGTGAGAGCTTTCATCACCCTCCCATAGAGGAATCAGCTATTTTTGTTATTGAAAAAGGACAAGGAAATGGTCATATTCACACAAACACACAGTTTGGTCAAACCCATTTAGCAGAATTAACAGAACTCATCCCATGGGCTAAAAGAACCAGGAAGCTATAGGGGCAAGATGAAGTCTCAGTGTATTTCTCTCCTTTTCAGAAGTGTTTATATTTTCAAATATATCAATTATATATAATTTTGAGAAATTTAAAACAAGCACAACTGTTGTCTAAAAATGTATAGACAGGTAAAAAATGTATCAGCTTGTATTCAACTTCATTTTTTGAAGAAATCAGTGTCAATAAAGAACACAAATGAAATTTTTAAATGAAAATATACAGACGCACACACATCTGTGGATCTCAGGCCACAGAACAGTAACTTGTTCTCTGAAATGCTGTGTGTGTGTCCAGTAGCCTCATGGCTCATTTCCTTGCTCAGGGGACCTCCACACGTCTCCACTGGGGTTGTGCAGAAGATGTTTTCTATCTGCAGGACACATATTTGTGTTCCTTTACACCCGCTCATATTATTTATTCTTAGATGTCTTCAATAATAAATTGGCAAGCATTTTGTTTTCCTCATTCTCACAGTGCTTTGCATTACAGTTTGCTTTCCTTTAGCAAAAAGTTTCAAAATTACAGGTCCTCACAGGTGTGTTTGTTTTTACCTTTTGCCACTTGAGGACACACACAAAATATTTTAACTACCTAATCACAAGAAAATTAGTAGCATGCATAAAAATTGTCTGGGCAACTAATAAAAATTTTAGCTTACATCTGCATCTCTCGAATGACTAATGATGTTGAGCATTTATTCATATGCTTCTTAGCTGCTCTTACTTCTTCCTCTGAAAAATATCTGTTCATTTCAGATGCCCATTTTTGAATTGGGTCATTAAATTTGGGTGGGCTGATTTTTTTGAGCGCTTTATATATTCTAGATAGTAGCCCTTCGTCTGAGGAACAGATGGTAAAGATTTTTCCCACATTCTTGGTTGCCTTTTTGCACTGTTGGTGGTTTCCTTTGCTGTACAGAAGCTTTTTAAAAAAATGAGGTCCCATTTGTTGATTTCCTCAGCCAATTCCTGTGCTATAGAAGTTTTGTTCATGAAGTCTTTCCCTGACATTTCATCTCACTCCACATAGAATGGCTGTCATTTCAGATTCAGCCAACGGCAAATGTTGGCGAGGCTGCGGAGAAGAAGGAACCCTTTTCCACTGTTGGTGGGACTGTAGACTCGTACAACCCCTGTGGAGATCAGTTTGGAGATTCCTCAAAAAGCTAAGATTGGAGGTCCCATTTGACCTGGCCATTGCCCTGCTAGGTATATACACACAAGAATTAAAAGACTCATATCACAGTGACATATGTGCACCCATGTTTATAGCAGCCCAATTTGTGATTGCTACATCTTGGAAACAACCCAAGTGTTCATCAACTGGAGACTGGATAAAAAAGCTGTGGTTCTTCTACAGAATGGAGTACAACTTTGCCATAAAAAATGATAAGTTTGAATCATTTCTACTTAAATGGACATACCTTGAGGATATCCTCATAAGTGAAATAAATAGGTCACAGATAGGTACATATCGCATCTTTTCTCTAGTTTGAGAAAATGAAGATGTAAATGAGTCCTAGAATTGTATGTTATATATTGTGAAATAGAAAATGCTCAATGTAAAATAGGGTGAAGGGGGAAAAATGATGAGATTGTAACACAAAAGTAAGGAAACAAATTTTATGTATATGGGGATGCGGTAGGGTGGGTAGGACTATGGGAAAAAATGAGAATTAAGTTGTGTCTTATACTGGTACAAATCCCCATTATGGAGTGCAATCATGATGCATATATGTAATGTACCAATAAAGATTTAAAATTTTTTAAATAAATAAATAAAAATTTAAAAAAAAATTTTAGCTTAAAAAAACATTCCTAAAAGTGCTACATAAGTTTCTTGCCTTCTGGAATAGATTCCAGTAAGCACAATTACATCTTTGCTGGTAAGGTTAGGATGAAGTTGGCTTATTTCTCAATTTTAGTATAGGATATTCGTAACTACATTCATTCATTCAAAAGTGTCTGTCAGTTATTTGTCACTTTCAAATAACCAGTCTAGACTCTGTTTCATAAATGATGAAGAAAAGAATTTCTTTTCTCGAGTGTTTCATAATCTGGTGAAAATGGAGAGTAAACTATCTCTGTTTAACTATAATAATGAATACAATAGATCCCATATCAAGAAAAACCTTTAAGGAAGTAATATTTCACCATTTCACATTGTACCCAAAGAAATAAAGCATGCTAGCAAGTATTTTTAAAAAGACAGTCAAGACAAGGAAAAGGGAAGACAGCTATGATAAAAGTTGAAGTAGAAGCAAGAAGGAGGAAAATCAAGCAGAACAGACAGTAAAGAGGTAATGTGCATGACAGCTAATGTGGATTTAGAATCAGACCAATGTGATTAACTTTATACACATGGTAGTTTTACCTTTTTGGAGCTTATACAGATATAGTTGTTGTAGTAATGAAATGAATTTTTTTAAATATGAAATGCATAATTTTAAATCATAAGACACAATGCACAAGACTGGAAGTTGTTGTGATATCATTACACATGGTATTATTAGAATCAACTGTATCAGTGTTTCCAAGGCCTGTCATGTCCCTCAGGGCATATCTTTCCTTCCACTTTGGTTCCCTGTCCCCATCAAACAGGCTCATGTGGCTCACTGCCCATTCTACCTAAATACTGCTGACGTCCTACCCTGATAAAATAGTTTCCTAACTTTTTTTCTCTAAACTCTGATTTCTAAGACAGAGAGGAAATATTAGAAAAAAAGAGAAATCTATTTATGCTGAGGAAGAGTGAGCTTCCAGTGAATATATATTTCTATTTGTGCAGAGTATTTGTGGACTCTTAAAGGTGTCCTGTTGAAATGACCCCTTCCTTAAAGAATTCCATATGATCAGGAGAATTTCAGATGCAAAGGCAGGCCTGAGGGAGAAGTTTCCACAACCACGTTTTCAGATCCCTCTAATGAATTGGAACGAGAAGAGCCATCCCTCCAGACAGCCTCGCAGCTGAGATCCGGTTTTGCATTCCTTGCATTTCCAGGTGTGTGGGTAGAAGATTTCATGGCACCATGCAGTTTATGCTTAGCGTGCGTGGAGCATGCGTTATTCAGCCTATGAGACATTTATTTGAATAATAAAGTTAAGACCATATTTAAGGCCATAACTGGAAGAGCTGTAAATATTATTCAAAACATAGAACAGATGAAGCCATGAATACTCACAAGACACAAGCAATAAAGTCAAGAAATTTTTATGAGGGAGCGAAGAGAAACCAAACTGATTCCTCCAATCAGGGAGCTCCGAGCTTCGCTGTGCCTGAAGGCCTGGGAAGCCTCGGTGACAACCAACCCACACCCAACTATGGAACTACAGAACCAGCGGGTGTCCTTGCAGTAGCAACCTTGCCAAACAACTCAGGATTTTCTAGGATCAGATAAAGGGAGTTGCAAGAGTCTATCAACATGGCTTTTGGTCTCGTTTTAGAAGGCCAGAAAGGTGGATTGGTGTGCACCTTAGCCAGAGTTATTTCAATTATTCAGCTTTGATATGGGGCTGAGAAGCCCAATACCCCACAATTCCTCCAAAGACAGGCTGGGCAGTGAGGAATGTGGTACATTCATAACACAATGGGGGCAATGCTTGTCTCTAGGTGCCTTGATAAAATGCTCGTGCTAAAGACACTTTTCATTATACACAACACAAAGACGTGGTGTTTCAAAGATTCCATGTTTAGCAATTATAATCTGAAACTTAATGCTTTGAAACCAAGCCAAAAAGAAGACAACCCTAAAAGAAGACAGCTGCACACCTCTATGGACATCCTTTCTGATCTTGATTTATGGCAAAAATATCTTCAACCTTCTGGGCACTGACACATGGTAATCTCTACATGGAAACCCTAACTAACCAAAAATAAATACTAAATTTAGTAATTTTTTTTGAAAAAGAGTGATATCAAGGTAAAAGAAATAAACTATTAATTCAAGTAAAATTAAATCTGTCCAAGGATCTTTATTTTAGAAAGGTTGGTATTCAGATTTTCATTGTGCATGTTGAAACAGATGGGCATAACAGGCGTCATTCCTACAGTGTGTCACTTGTGAATTCACTATTTATGAAGGATTTATGCTTCTAAAGAAGAGGTAAAATGTCTTTGCTCCTATTTCGCCACATGTCCTTGAACATTTCAATCACTTTTGTGGTCTCAGCTATCACCCACAGGTGAGTTATTTCTATATGCATACTTCCTCCCTCTCTCACTTCAGGTGAAAAACGTTCCTGCTGATTGGTCCTGCCAGCTGTGACTCACATCAGTCTCGAGCTCAAGCTGGCTAAAAAGATCGTCCCTTTGTCCTGTACTTCAATAAAACTTTCAAATTGTTTCCAATGAAATCACCATATCAAGTATCACCAAGATTCAAAATTATGAAGTCAACTTTCTCTTCCTTTTCTTTCTTCGTTATAGCACGAGTTCTCAACTTAACTTCCACTTTATTGACATTTTGGGCTTGAAAATTTTTTGACCTGACAGGAGAGGATTAGAGCTGTATGGCAATCTTCTCATCTTCTCTGCTTTCATGTTGCCAGTAGTAACATCCACTTCCCAAGTTCTAACAACTGCAAGTGTCTCTAGGCGTCACTCAATTATGGGGGAGTAAAATCACACCCTGCTCCAGAAAATTAGCTTTCCTTCAGCCAGCTGAACTCAACCTATTCTTCTTTTGTAGATTCCTCATGCAAGTCCGTTTTGTTATCCATTGCCCAATGTGGGCCATGATGATGTCTGCTGCCTTTTGGAAGCACATTTTTAAGATGCAAGACAGTGCACTGAGATATTAGGTTCAACAACAAGCATCCAATTTAGGGAAGTGGAAACTTAATAAAGAAATCTAAGAAGTATTGCGGGTGAGGTTGAAGGCCTGGGTAGATTAACATTTTTTTTCTTAAAGGCTGGAGTCTGAGGATTTAAATATTGATTTTACCTTTAAGATCTTAAAGTTATAACTTCAATTTAGAATAGCAAAGATCAGATAAGTCATTACTTAATTACTTAGACCTTTTTTTTTTTAGTCAGAGTCTCAGTTTTGTAGTTCAGGCTGTCCCTAAGCTCAGCCTTGAACTGACAGCAATCCTCCTGCCCCTGCCTTCCAAATGATGGGATTACAGGCATGAGCCACCATGCCCTGCATTGTGGTATGTGGTTCTGACTGCTGGTGGGTGTGAGTCTCCATGGCTGGAATTGAACCCGGACCCTTGCACTTGCAAGGCAGATGTCAGAACCACTGAGCTAAATCCCTGGCCCACTTCTTAGACATTCTCCAAATGTGACATTCTGAACAAGGATATTGGGCTGTACCACAGAATGTAGGAAGGATATGACTTTAGGATGATTATGAAGACCTGTGGAGGATCTCCTCTTTGGTAGTGTGACGTAGAGGAATGTCTCATTCTGCAGACATGTTCCAAGGGCTACAATGAGGAAATGGCATTTCTCTATCCAACTTTTACCAGAATAAAGTAGGGAAAGTTCAAATTAAGGAATGGGTGGCACATAATAGTCTTGTAAGTTAACAACGGAAATGCACCGTAAGAATTCTGTTAGGATAACTTCAAGGCAAAAAAACTGGGGTGTTGCTGAAAAGGTTCTATGAAGAGACATATCAAGACCGAAACGAGAGCGTTATGGATGTAGTCAGAGTTTTCTGGAAAAAAACTCACACATCTTGGGTTCTGTATATTTGTGCAGCTGTGCACAGTTCTTTCTGATCTGTGAACCCATGCCTGCAAATGAGTGTGCACACAAAACAATTTTATGTGGGGTTGTAGGGAGGGCGGGGAAAGGGGAAAATGAGAATCAAGAATCAAGAATCAAGAGAATCAAATGTACAGGTACAAACCCTCAATGTTGAATGTGATCATAATGTATGTATAAAATGTACCACAAAATCAATTGCAGAAACAATTTCTATATCACGCTGATGCACTAGTACTTTCTCCAGGTGGCAGTGGTTGCACCAATCAGTACAGGGTCTATTCAACACATGGCTGTTGTGTTTCAGTGTTGAAGGAAACCAGTCATTTTCAGCAATGACAGGTTTTCCACTGCAGCACTGAATTTGACAATCAGCTTCTAGGACCATAGCTTTTGCTGCCATGTTGATATGTACTGTGGCCAAGCTGAGGAAGCTGCCTTTCCCACCACACAGTTGTTCCTGGGATCTGTGGCAGGTGGGAGGAGGCAGATCCTGGCCTGCCTGACTAGTTACAAAGTGAAGAACAAGTCCCAGGCTCCATCCAGACAGACATGTGCCCAGCCTCACACCGCAAGGCTGACCTTTCCACACAGGTAAGTTCAAAAATAGTCACTTGGGCCAGCCATCAATGCTGGTGGGTGCCAGGAACTCTTGGGCGATAGCTGCCTGGCAGCAGTTTTCAGTAGCTTTACAGAGGGCTATGTGTGTGTGTGTGTGTGTGTGTGTGTGTGTGTGTGTGTGTGTGTGTATGCGTGGATGTGCGTGTGTATGTGTTGGTGTGGGTGTGTGTGTTCTCCATAGTTAACAGGCAATGCATACTGAAGGAAGAGTGAGCAAAGATGCGGAAATACACCACGGGAGCCTGGATGTGTCCCTACCTCAGTGGGTGTCTCCAAATGTGGGGAAGGGGACAGAAAATGTACAAGTTAACTAGGAGGTGAATGAAGGCTGAGGATGAAATGCTGAAGCAAAAAATGAAATGAAACTTACGAGCCTTTAGATGGAAAGTTATTTCATCTCTTCTTTCTCTGCTCCTTCCCAATTTAAAATTTGGACTCACTGAAGAGGATCAAAATAAAACTATTCTTGTTATAATTTTCAGACTTCCCATATTTAGAGTCTGTGGGTACCTATAATAAAATTCATCATATCAGTAGGTAAGCAAGGATTCTTTGTGGCATTTTAAAGTATTTTCAATTCAGTACTACATGACACAATGACAACTACTTGGTTAATGTTGCTACTCAGACAGATAAGTGAGTCAGTATTCCTTTTGTACCTGACCATAAGTCCACTTCTCAGTGAATGAGAAAAGAGACAGAACTAAAGAGGAATAACAGTAAATTATTATACAAGGGGTAATGCATACCCCTTGTTACAAGCAGTTCACCTTCCTTGTGTAATTCCCAAATGCACTGTCATCATGAGCATTATACCCAAGACACTTGGGGGAAATGACGTCTCTGTGAAAATGAGGACCTCTGTTCTCATGTTATCACCTAGAACTACATCAGCAATTGGCATGAAAAGAAGGATCAGAGTAACTGTCCCAGCCCAGTCTTGGTGAGTGAGTCCCTTGTTCAAAGTTGGACTGGGAGACAACTCAAAGGAGAGACCAGTGACCCTCTGAATACAGTGTACAGCGCACAGTAGGTCATCATCAAATGTCTGTGACTTGTACCCAGTGAGAAGCTCACTGGTGCTAAACAAGACCAAAGTCTTAGGCATACAACAGAAAAGAAGTAGAAGAGCAAAGAAAATGCCAATCAATTTTGTCAGTAATCAGAGATTCTAAGTACATTAAGGAAGTGTGACAGAGGAACCCAAACATTAAGCAATTAAACAGTAATAATCATAAAATAAGAAAGTGGTCATAAGCTCAGACTACTGGAGTTTGGCAGTGCAGCAATGTAAAAAGATAAAAATATAGTAGTCCTATCAGAGCTTAGGGTTAATCAGGTGGCCAAGCAATTCTTCAGAAGGTAGTATTTATTCTTAAATCAGTGACTCTTTCTACTTTAGCAAATAGTTCCTTCTATTCACACACGCAGAACACACTTTCATCATGAATGGATTACATGAAAATCCATGGTAGAGAGTGAAAGCTTGAAACACCATTGGAAATAAGTCATTATATGAAATTTACAAAAGTATATCTTTTATTATAGCCATTTTTTGTGTTCATTTTAGTTTCTTTAGAAATTACAATGATGAAATGTTGACATTCCATTCACAAGTGACCACACTGCCTCAGCTCAGTGCTTTGTAACATCTAAAACCTCTTTATTTTTTCTCCATCTTTTCCCTCTGTAATTTTCTCAGTCTGTTTCTCCCTGTAGAGTGCAGGATAAGGTCACTGCATGTGGTAGGATTTATTTTATAATTTAATTAAAGTATGTAATTTATCATTTAACACTATGATATCAGCATTTTCATATTGATGAATAGAAAATATCAGCAGCATTTTAAAAGTTATATGACACTGCATAATATAATTTACCTATTGTTGGACACTTAATTCATTTCTGCTTATTTACTAGTGTAAATAAAGATGTGACTATGTCTGTATTTGTTGATACAACATTTCTCTTCATATTTCAGATTAATTTCTTAAGATAATATCTCAAATATGCAATCACTTATTTGAATACATATTTCTAAATGATTTTCCAAAGTTAGTCTGGCTACCATCATGTAAGGAAAATAATTTCGTTAGAGCCTCATAAGCATAAAATGAATTAACTCCTAATACTAGTTACATATATGAATATTTTATTCCAAAGATGTTTGGCCTAAGTTTACCAATCTTTTAGTACAATTTTTTAATTTAAACTCATCTTTACAAACTTCAGCCTGTGTGCCCCAAGTAAGTAATATTGCCAAAGAAAAGAGACAAGGTTGAATAAAGCATTGGAATTTTATTAAATATTATTTTCAAAGTTATAAGTATGGACTGGCTTATCATCTCTCTGTAGAGCAAGGATCTTTCTATTCATATGTTCTTTCCTACCTGACTATTGTCAAGTGTAAAGCTCCATTAGGTCCCCTTTGCACATTTAAATAGCCTGACTAATTAAAGCCTTATCACTTAGAGATGACCAGTGCAGAATGCTTGGTATAAAGACACCATAAAACCTAAATTAAGTTGTGTCTTATACTGGTACAAATCCCCATTATGGAGTGCAATCATGATGCATATATGTAATGTACGAATAAAGATTTAAATTTTTTTTAAAACCCTAATACCCTTAAATCTATCACAATATTTCATTACATGAAGAATCTCAAAAACTGCATAGATGACTTAACTGTTCTGCTGGCCCTGACAGGTGATTAAATCACATAAATCTAATCTCCAAGTTGTGGCCATTCATTATCTCCTCCAGTGGCCAGTCACATCCTAGAAGCAGACAGAATTAGGAAGAGCCACATGCCAGTGACACTCACCTTACATTTCTAAGTTCACAACAGTATCTGAATCAAGATACAAAATTTCATTTCCTGTCTCCCCTTATATCCTCTGCCTGAAAGGAGAAAATGTAGCCTGGAAGTTTGCTGGGAATCCCTCCAAAGGTGACTGGGATGCTCTGCAACTTTGCCCTGTACATTTGCAAACTGTTCATTTCTCTCAGATTATGGCGCAAAATATTCGGGAGTTGGAGACTCCATCATGCTTCACGACGCCAGAAGATCTGTGAGAATAAGTTGATAGTATTTACAGACTCCACAGAGGAAAGTTTATCTGGAAGTATAAAGTATGAATAACTAGCCAATTCAGACTCTCAGCCAGACTGTCTCAGGACGAGAAGAAGGTCCAAGAGTGCACCTGCCCTCAGGGTGTGCAGAAGGCTACAGGTCATGCTGTTTTAGCCTCTCACAGTTACTTTTCTTTTCATGGTTAATACTGTCCTTCTCGCTGCTACTTAACACCCAGAAAATGTAATCAGCCTTTTATTATTTCTACCAGTTGCTCCTTTATAGCCAAACTTTGAAATATGGCAAAGTAGCACGATGACTACTGCGGGCAGAACTGAAATTGAAGACAGTTGGCTAAGGAATCATCACTGAGAAACTTTATCGTGAGGTGAGGACACAGGGCCCTCTGCAGCCCTCGGCCAGTGAGCTTCCTCAGACCCAAGCGTTCTGCCGTAGCTCATAATGATTTCTCAGAAGCCTGTTTTCCACTTTTATGTCTCTTTTCTGGTCACATTCTCACATTTAAAGGTGGGGACTTTCTGACAATATGTGCAGAAACAAAGCAAATTGTCACCAAGCTGGTGTGCATTGTTCACTCTTTACCAGGGGGTTTTCGTCAGAGGTCACAAGAATGAAAGGCCTCAGGGAGACAAGCAGTCAATTCATCCCACCTCTCTCGACATGCTCCCTACTCAAGTCACGTTAGAAAGACTTGTCTTGTATGCCAGAGGAGTCTCCTAGAAACCATATGAACTGATGTGGTGACACACATCTGTAATCACACCACTCTGGCAGGCTGAGGTAGGAGGATCACAAGTTCAAGCCCCACTTGGACAACTTAGCAAAACCCTGTCTCAAGAATAATAAAATAAAATAAAAACAATTAAAAATACCAAAAGCATAGCTCAATGTAAAGGTGAAATTTCAAGCTTCAGTATCATCTCCCCCCCCCCAAAAAAAGAATATGACCTTTATAGTAGTAACACAATGAATTTATCCAGGACACTCTGGGGACACTGACACTTTGTACTGTCAAATCTTTCTATGAAGACATTTTGAATGAATTCATTGACAGTGTCATTTGGAAATATCTACACAGTTCAGCATTTGAATGGTAACTACAATTGTATGAGATCCTTGTAGGTTCCAGAAAGAAATAAACATTTTTCAACTCAATTAGCCTTGATTTATTTATATGTGTAAAAGCCTCCCATTTAGCCAATATGCTGCTTAAACACTCAGCCAAACAATGCACCATTTCTTATGAAATTCTGTATTGAGGATACTTTCTTTTCATCCCTTGGGTAGAAGAGTATTTCTTGACAATTAAGGTGCCTATTTAATAAATGCTTCATTTTGTCCTCTCTCTCCCTCTGTCTTCCTGTCTCCCTCTCCCTGTCTCTCTCTCTCTCTCTCTCTCTCTCCCTCTGTGTCCTTCTCCCTCTCTCTGTGTCCCTCTCTCTCTTTGTCTCCCTGCGTCTCTCTCATTTGATTGACATCTCTGTTCTGTCACTGTCTCTGCCATATTTCTTACTTTGATTCTCAAGTGATACAATGGATCTAAAACAAATCCATAGGAAGAGGAAAGCAAACACAGGAAATAGTATTATTGGCTCTTACTGGTGAACTTCCTCCTCCAGCAAGGCCATCACCTGAGAACTTGAAGAACTCAACACAGGAAGGGACGCTACAGCAACTACAGGCAGCAGCACTCCTGACACAATCAGAAGACATTCACCGAGGTCCACAGGTCCTCAGAAATAGAGGCGAAACAAAAGCCCAACTATAAGATACTAACGTGAAGAAGTCCCTCGCGTGAATTTCAGTCTAAGATTGTTCAGCAAAAGAAGCAGGGTTGCTTCTTGACCCCTACACTGCTGATAGCTCAGATCTGGTAAACACGCCATCTTGGGAAAAATACCTCACCTTCAAGGAAAGAAACCAAAGACAGCAACAGCAGTAGCCACAAGGCTGTGGTAAGTGCTCAGCCCAGCACTCACCGCCCGGGACCTACCCATCCCGTCTTCCCAGCAGGAAACAGAATCCAGCGAGGGAGGTATTTGCTAGAGAAGACCACCTCAGATGGATCATCACCCAGGGCCACTGACCATATTAGGACAGGAGCCATGGGACAGAGAGGGACAATGGCACCCACGTGGTCAGGGATCCAGGAGCAGATGCTGAGACATCCTAGAAGAGTGAGAGATGCAGGCGCTGGGGCTGGTGGATGGCAAGTGGAGAGATTTTGGGCCGTGCCAAGGCGGGCACTCTCCCACCACCCCAAACACCACTGAGCTCTGGGGCCACGCAGCACCTATGATATCTCTCCCAATGCCACTGAGCAGTGCCCAGTGTAAGATACCTCCCACTGCCCACCAAAAGCCACTGAGCTCTCTGTCCCTGGGCACTTCCTGCTAGAGTTTGGCAAGGGTAGAAAGCTGGAGAAGAGTGGTATGGTCTGAAGAATAGTGTATTCACCCAGAATGGCATAGAAAGGGCTGTAAATTGAAGCTCACAAAGCGCATAAAAAGCCATCCAAAGTAAAGCAAGGATCATGATTTCTTATTTGCTAGTCACCAGATTATTTTCCTTCCCATATGGCTGACTTGGTTGCTATCCAAGAGCAGCGAGATCTTCTACCTAAAAAAACAGCATTTTCCAATTAACCAAATTTATAATAGAGAATGAAGATTCTTTGAGGAATCAAGGACTGATCTCTCCTGGAGGCAAGCTACTGGATTTGATGGAGCACAGGCCAAATGGGTAATGACAAATTCCAGGATTTCATGTCTTGGGTCCCTGACCGCCTAAAAGCATCTGGAATGAGAGTCTTTTCTGAGGCATTGCAGCGATGACAGGAAGAACAGGAGTGCTCAAATGCACAGGATTCTAAGGAATGAAGTGTATAGGGAGCTTGGGAGGATAATGGTAGAAAAAAGAAGAGGAATGCAAGATCTGTCAAAAGATAGCTTCAACTTCTATGCAGTTTCCATCTAAGAAAAGCAGTCCTGACCCACAAAACATGATTCATGGAAAAAGTAATTGGTGTAAAGCACCTGGAAAGGAAAAAACTGTGAACAAATTAAGCTGAAATGGGGAGTTACAAGGAATAAAGAAAACAAGGTTTAAAGAAAAGTTCATGAGTTTCCAAACTGACAGATCCAGTGCATTTCTGAGTGGATTTTGCAAAGATGATTGGACTTTCATAGTCTCCTTTTTTACAAGGTGACAATCAGGCTTTCCAAGGGGATTCTATCTGAGAAGTTTTAATAATAATATAGCAATTGGTTAACACACAGTGGCCAATAAATATTAATTTTTCTATGATATGAGCCTAATCTACAATCTAAAGGAATACCACACATGGTAAACACATTTTCCATTGACACATGTAACTGAAGATTGAAATGTGCTAAGAATAAAACAGTGTTAAAATAATTATGAAATCTAACTAAATAATAAATTAATTCCAAGTTCTAAATTTTACATTTATGGGTACTGAAACCGTATGGGATAACATTTTTAATGAGGACAAAGCTTTGGACACAATTTTAGAATCTCAAACTATGCACCTTTTTTGTATTATTTTATCTTCAAGAATGCACCAACCTCAAAGATATTTTGTGAATTTTTTTCAGAATTACTCATTCTTAAAAGCTGAGAGATAACAAGTAAATGAGACCATTTGAAATTTGCTGCACTTCAGCTGAAGCAGACTTTGACTAAGTTAGTATTGTCAGTCAATTCTAGATCAATTAGTTTTGTTTTTCACAATAAGATACAAATTCATATTATGTAAAATCTACTGAATTAAACATGTCCTTGAAAGACATGATATGTTTCAATATTAGAAATATCCATATTAGTCACTGAATAAAGCCAGTGAGTCAGTGCTTTACAACCTCCAGTGTAACATTATGCAAGGGATGATAAGTTCCCTGATGCTGCAGTAAAAAATCAAGATTGTGAGTCATAATTGCAGCTAGGACATAGAGTAGTAGCGACCTTTGAAAGCACAAGTTCAGCAATGGCAAATTGTTTGGCTGCTCTTTTAAGGAATTCAATTTAATTTGTAACTGAGTTAGTTATGAGAACTCTTCCTATTCCAAAGATCCATCTATCATCCTATGGTTTTTCTTAGCTATTGATAAAATTGTTAAATGAATAAACTATAGCTTTTCACAAAGAGATACCTGACATGGCATTATGAATCTACAACATAGCAGGTACTTAGGAAAGTATTTTATAACTATAAATTGCCATAAATATTAAGTATTCTTCTTATTCTTTCATAGTTTTCTATAAAAACTCAAGAATAATTGTCCAAGGAATGCTAGAGCACAGCTCCTCTCTACTCACAAATTCATTTACCTCGTCTGCCATAGTAGTTGTTCACAAATATCAGTAGAACATTCCAGATTTTTAAATATTTGCAGATATATAATAAGCTATTCTTTGGGATGAGACCAAATTCTAAATATGAAATTTATTATGTTTTACACACACCTGACACACTAGCCTCATGTAATATTAGACAGTATTTTTAGAACACCTGCTTTGAGGCTACAATCCATTGCAAGAGATTGAGTGTGGAATTGTCTACTTGAAGCCTCACATCAGCACCTCAAATACCTTTGTATTTTGCAACATTTTGAGTTCCAAATTTTCATGTTAGAGATATTCAACCTATACTATAAATCCTCCAAGGTGAAGATTAGCTATTTCATTATTATTCCCACTCTCATCTACTGAATTTCATTCCTGTGAGATACAAAGACAAATTCTGTGTGCAAAAAAAGTAAAGACATGAAGTTGCTGCTTTTCAGTATTTACAATCAAAGCAAGAAAGTATTCACAGAGAGACAGGATAGAAGCAACCACCCGAGCACTGGCGTGTGCACTCACATGAAGACAGCACTACCCGCCCCACCAGCCATCAGCCGACTTCTACCTCCACGATGGTCTTGGGATTTGTTCCCTCTAGTCCTGCTGAGCTTCCTGGGCCTCACACTCCACCTGGACTCTATGCCAAACAAGGCATTGGGGAGCATTTGTTCACCCACAGGGCACTGATTTCCTCAGGGCTTTCCATGTGTCGGAGTTCACCATAATGATCCGGACATGAGGAAGAATGAAACATGGCCCCAGCTCTCTAGGCTTGTTGCTGAACGGATACACCAACAAGGCGATTACTGCAACAATACACTACCGGACGAGGCTGAACAAACACGCAAAAAACAGGGTCTAGCATGTACGAGGCTCTGGGTTCAATCCCTACTATGACACATGGAATGAAAACGATAAAGAGAAGAAAGAAAAAAGATTTTAACAAAAAAGAAGAAGAAGCCATTCTAGCACACAAGAAACATTCAACATATGGGCATTACTGGCTGATATCAAGGAACCTGCTTATTTCCCAGAGGCTTTATAAGACCCAAATGAATTATGAGGTGAATTATGAGGGTGCTAAGTTACATTCCCAGTTATCACTAATTTACCTCCAATATTACAGAGGACTCACAGTTTTCTGTTTCATTTTTTTTGTATACAAAACAAGATGTTACATAGACTTCTGAAGTTCCCTTCCAGCTTGAAGTCGTTGCCTAATGACTACCAAAATAATCCCGATCGCTCCATTTCTAGCCCTGTGAATTTCTGCATCTCGCTACTTCTTTGTGCCTCAGTTTCCTTGTCTCTAAATTGGGCAGAGTCACAGTAAGATGCTCACAGGACTTTTAGCAAGATTCAGTGGGTTGGTTATTAAACAAAAAGTGCTTAGAAGAGTGCTTAGACAGTCTGAGACTTGTGTAAATATTGCTTATTGTTATTTTTATTACTTCTGAATTCCAGATATATTAATTTCTTCAAAGTGTTCAGATTCTTGGTTGCAAATATACAAATGTTCTCCAACCCCGAGGGCTCTTTCTGTCAGAAGCTTGAGTTAGCTGTACAGTATGTAAGACTGAAGTTTAGAACTAGGCGTGTCCAGTGCAGAAAAGCGGCTGAATCTCAGCTGCTGTGTGCAGTCTTGAGGCCCGTACTTTTCAGATGGGCTTGAAACTGGAGCGAACTCCTTTCCTTCGAACAAATGAAACATAATTTTGTTGAGATGAGGACAGACCAGCTGTGATACGAAGGAAGGATTTCAGAAGTGAACAGCAAACTTTTGGAGGTCTGCAGCCAATTGTTAGAGCTCTGAGAAAAAAGCTTGCACAGTTTCCTGCTGCAAAAGATACAGAGAAGTCAAGGACTCTCCTCCGGGCCGCCGAGTCCAGGCAATGCTTGAATAAACCTTCCTCCAAGTCTTGGAAGATGTATGACTTCAAGATTTCAGGGGTTTCCAAAAATATAGAAAACACCTCCCTCCCTTGCCAGAGCCCATCGGCCCGCTGTTGACGTTACATTTTCCCCTTCTGTGTCAGGAATAATAAGACCCCTCGTGGCACTGATAAGATGGAACAGAGGGCGAGGCCAGTGGGAGGCAGCTCAGTCAGTGCTGTCTTGAAATCTTCTTTCACACCTCTTCCTGAAATGTAAATATGGAACCAGTCCAGCTTTCCCAGTCCCAATGACTGGCTGAGGGCGGTTGGTATGGAAGTCATTTCCCTTCTAGGTGCAGTAGCTGCTTTCCACAGACTCAACAAAGACACGAAATATCATTAACATCTGATTCTGCAAAGGTTGACAACCACTTCTTTGTTTCACGCTGCAGTCTGGGGAAAGCTGCTGCACATTACTCCGTCGTGAACAGAATTATACCTATTAGGCTCTGATATGAGTATTGGAATATTTCTCTCATTTGTGCACAACACTGGAGCCTGAATATGCCTATTGTTTTCACAGTATCCATTACATATTGTAAATGGCATGGAAAGGTCATATATGTAAACATTACTTCAGCTGAGGCTGAGTGATGCTTGGCAAGGCAAGAGAGGCTGTCCGACCTCCTTGGGCCTTGGTTGCAAGGAAAGGGGTGCCAAGGGATTTGGGGGGTGCTGACGGATATGGAAAGGAGGGAGCTGGAGCAGCGAGTAGGTGCTGCTGTGTTGAAGAAGTCTGGATCACACACACACACACACACACACACACACACACAGCTACGAGGTTCAAACCAGCTCTTCTATTTTGCAGCATGAGGAAGGAGGATGAAAGAGTCGCCTGAGGGTCTGAAACAGTAAGAGGGAGGAATTTGGAAGAAAGCAGAGAAGGCACAGGAGTTGCAGCTTCAGGATTCATGAATAAAAAAGGAGGGGAAAATGCCTTCCAATTTAAAAGCGCTTCTAAAATAGCCATTAATAATCACATTCTCAAAGATAAAAGCATGGATCCTAAACTGTTGTTTTAAGCACCGGTGTCTTTCTTTCTGTCTTTAGCATAGGAAATGGAATTAGCCTAAAAACATGAAAGCAACTGATTAAGAACTTTCCAAGCTTCCGGGGTCAGGAGGAAGGCTGGATGGCAAACTCCTCTCCTCCCTGTAGAGATGGAGGGCACTGACAACAGAAACCTGCTGCACCCAGGAGGTGCATGCTTAGAGCAACCTGCAGTTTTAATCATTTGCAGAGCCAAGCACAGGCCTCCACCCCAAGATCTAAGTCCTGGAGCACTGATCTCACGGCGGAATGTTTATTGACATTTTGCTAAGAGACACTCTCAAAATTATCCTTGCATTTTACTCACCATTAGACCACATTTAGAGTGCATTTTCTGCCTTCTTAGATTAGACATAGATTTTACTGATAACCAGGAACATAAACACAAAGAATAAGTTGTTATGTGAAGAATTTGGGCCATCCTGATAGATAAAAAATTTCCCGTAGGCCAAATGTACACTAAAATGTTTATTGTGCTAAATAATTCTGTTTCCTTATTAGACAGTGTGCACACACTTTTAGTCTGAAAACTTGCCCTTAGGCAACCTTGCAATAACAAGCCAATGGCTGTTTATTGCTGAGAAAGGAGTGAAATGACTTCTTTAACTCCACTGAAGTTATTCTGTAGCAAATAAAGTCAACAGACATTTTTGAAACATATAAGTCACTCTGGAAGGAGAAAAAACAAAACACAGAAGAAGGTGCTTGTCCCTTGGGGAAGAAAAAATACAAGGACAAGGTAAATCATACCCAAAAACTTAAATGATGAGCCAAAGTCATAGCTGAAGATAAGATTCATGGGTAACTGGGTGACAAGGACAATTGATGTCAGTTGGCATTAAAAGCAAAAAAGGGACCATAAAGGGTCCCAGATTAATAGATTTATTAGAGAATTTTGTCTATCTTTGGCATCATTGTCACTTACTGAAACTTTGAAAAAGTATTTCAAAACAATCTTCTAAACAGGTTTAGTTTCTCTGTCTTCTTTCCTAGTGAGGACTGTTTCTTAGTGCATTCTGCTTGTCACCGGCCTGTCTCTAAAAACTCTAGCGGACATCTCAATGACCAATCAGTCTGGTGACTTTGGAAAAGATAGAACATGACATTGAGGGGAACCCCGTGGTGCTGTCTCCTGGCCACTCTCCCAAGATGAAATGCTGACAAGCTGTTCCCGGTGGAACCAAGCACATGTCCCCAGCTGCCAGGTCCTCTGCACCTTCGGTTCCAGAGCCTCCAAGTTCTATGCCATATTTGCATAACTATGTCCGTACTTCTCCAGCAGTACACATATGTGAACACATAGGCACACACATGTGTCCACATATGGCACAGTCTCAGGGATTATCCTAGCTATAACCTTAGGTACATAGGTAATGTTCTTCTGTTAGCAATAGAGGAGGTTTTCTATTTCTCTTCTAATGCAGAAATCACTGAGCATATACAAGAATCCAGTGGGTAAGTACCACTCTTTCCAATGGAGTTATGATTTTATTAGACTCAAATAAAAGGTTATTGTGCAGTAACTCTACAATTAGCTCACACCACCTTCGACAATGACAGCAGTGTTCCCCAAGAACTGATGAGGATTCCAGGTGTTTTGAACTCATGTGATTATTCTCACAACTCCAACAACTAGCTAAGTCACTATTTAAGACCCAAGCACAAAGAATTTGTTTGTAATACCCAAGGCTAGACAATATTTAAATTATCTGGAAATATTTTGTTTTGCAAAGAAGAGAGTTGTAATTTATAAACTATTAACAAGGGTGAAATAAAAAGATTTGATCCATTATTTAACCCAGCATGCCTTAAACTTTAAGAACGGTCCCAAAATCTACTGCAATTCAGAGGTAAAGCCCAAAGAGTTTGTAAATCTTCACTAGTTCTTAAGCAATCTATTCACATTCAGTACTTCATAACACTGACTGATCTCTTTTCCATGAAATGAAATCTGAGCTCAATTCCATTAACACCTCTTCTCTGAGTTACTGTTGCTCCTGCCCCTGGGTCTCTCCCTTCTTTGGAATTCTTCTGTGGCCTTAGGTAGGACCAAAATGGCCAAGGCGCATTCTGAATTAGGTTTTTGTTTATCTTCGCCACTGATGAAGAAACTGACTGCCTGAATCCAGGAAATGGATTTGTCGCTTCCATGGCACAACACCATGAGTCTCCATACTCTTCTGAGGACACGTTCTCATCTCAGCCACCTCCCCACTTCCTGGGCTCTCTGGTCACCAGCATGGAGCACTCTTGGCCACCATCTCTTATACCTGAACTTTCCTATACCTTCCCACCTTCATTGGGTGCTGGTGCCTGAAATAAATGCACTCCTTCTGCACATCAAGCAGAACTAACATTATAAATGCACCCAATGCTGGCCTATGCAATTAGGCTATAAAAGAGCAATAATTAAAGATAAAGGGTGGCTTGTAATGTTTTTAAAATGACTAAAGAAGGAAAGCATGTGAACTTTTGAAGACAAGTTGTAACAAGGATTTGATTTATTACATGAGAATCAAGTAGAGTCTCGTGTATTTAGCAGCCAGGAGTTACATATCAGAATGAAGTTAGTACCCAAATCCCTGAAACACAAGATGAGGGTACATACTTAGTTTATTTTCTCAGATTAACTGTCCAACTTTTAAAATGATGCAATCATAATTGACATTTTAATAACAATCCCTACTGAGTACCTTTTGCACATTGGATAATATATGGCCACTTGATACTGCAGGTAATAAAACTGTATTTTAAATACCAGAGATGCCAGAGAAAAAGAGTTTCCACTTAAAAGTAAATCTGAACCAGGAAAAAAAATGAAAATTAACTTTCCTCAAAAGGCATTCATGTAAACTTAGCAAGGGCATAAAATTTTATTTATTTATAATGTAATTTTCTGTTTTTGCTATGCTGATTTAGGTACAAGCTTTCTAAAATTTTCTATATATTAAAAAGGAAGGTTCACACAAGCTCCTCTTACCTTCCATCACACAAAGAAACCATGGTTGACCCATTTCATAAGCTTTGAGGAAAGAAGGGAAAATAGTTTCTCTTGTGTGCGGAAAAAGATAAAAACTTGGCATCAGTATCTCTTACTTTAAATACTTAAGAAATATTGAATGCCTTCACAGAATGTTTGAAAGTTCCAGACTCAAATGCACTTGCAATGGTAGTGTAATGATAATAATTTTCAATAAAAGATTAGTGTACAACATGTACTTCATTTGATCATCAAAACACTGCAGGCAGGTTTTTCCAGGGGTGAGGACTTGGGCATTGGCTCAGGTCCCCATAACTAGTTAGTGAAGCACCTGCCCTCTGATCTTCTAACCTCTTTACTGCACTGTGCTGAATCTTCCTTACACAGATGAAGAACCATCCCTGAATTCCCAACCCCAGTAGCCACGAACAGTAGAGCAGACATAAGAACTGATCACCAAACTGGTCAATTCCCAGTCTCTTCCACTTTATTTTTCAAAGCTCCAGAGCCTACCAAGGGTCTGCTTGGTGAAAAGTAACATCTGAGGTTACTTGAGCTATTTGGGAGATAAAAATGTTTTAGGGACTCTATTCTAAGCAAGTTCAAGTTCAAGTTCATTTCTCAAGGTAGAAGGCAGGTGAACACACCACTCTTATTCTTCCTTGTCTACTAAAATCCCAACATCACCCGTTAAAAAGATGAGTCCACACAACATGTAGGCATTTTCCAGTAATATAATAGCAGACGACCTTGAAAAGTGGTCAATAAAAGAAACTCATATTTTCAGATCTGTTCAGTTTTATATAAACTGACTTTTAAACTTCTAACTCATACATAGGTCTGTAACCACTCCTCCCATACTCATTATAAGTGCAGAGCTAATTAACAGATAAAAAAGAACTGCACTTACTATTTACCTGCTACTAGCAGGTCAATCAAATTGGAAACCTCAGTCACACCTGAGCCTCCATCAGCTTCCATTCCAACTTCCTCCCACCTGCTCAGGATCCAAGACCTCCCTCCAAACATTCTTCATGAACATCGGGTTTAGCCCCTTCTCCAGGTTATTAATCTTTGACTAGCCTGGGGCAACCTGGGAACATCCTGGTATTTCTCCAAGTGCCAAGGACTCTCTTATCTTCATCAGTGCTATCCCAACCATATTTCTTGTTTTCTAATAGGCAAATGGAGAAGGGCCTAGAGAAATACGTCAGCAACCACTTTGGGGTCCTTTCCCATGCTGGCATCATTGCTCATATGAGGAAGACCCAGGAGGAATGGGGAATGAGTGTAAGTCCCACGTGTGTGTCTGTGTCTGTAGCCCAGAGTTCTTAAGTCTTCTGCCAGTATTGCACATAAAACTGGGGCAGACTGACTTGTTAGCTTACAGGGTTAATACAATCTTGGACATCTCTTAGTTTTACACAGAATACTCGCTGCGAACCCCTTAAACAGATTCAACTAATTCATCATTTAGTGGTAGTCTCTTCAATGTTCTCTCATTGAATTCATCTGATTGGATATATTCACCTTCCTATTATTAGACTGATATTCTAATATCTAACTTGAATGCTAACTCATTCTTATACTTGTAGAGGATCACACCTGCTTTGGTGAAAATTATTAATCTTTGCATTGCCTTGGACACCCCGGGAGCATCTTGGCATTTCTCTAAGCACCAAGGACTCTCTTATCTTCATCAGTGCTATGCCAAGCCCCTCTCTGTGTAAAATATCCCTTAGCATCAGTCATCCCAACCCTTCACCATTTCTACACTACAAACTTCTCTCCATTATTTTAATGCCCAACTCAAATAACATCTCCTCTGGAAAAGCATTCCAAAGCTCCCACATAGAGTTAGCTGCTCTTTTTCCCTATGACAAAGAAAAGTTTCTAAGAAACTTTCTCTGACTCATGTGGCACCACCCTATGAAAGCTCTGTTCTCAGGCTTGTCTGATCCCAAGTTGTGTGCTGTCTCATTTCCACAAGCACTGTTCCTGGAATACACAGTATGTTTCTGTTGAGTAGAAGAATAAGCTAAAGCAGGAAAATTGATATATTTCTGAAGGCTTGGTACTCTTCTCTCTTCTCATCCATGTGTCTCCCACCCCTTCCAAATATGGCCATGATTTCCAGTGCAGCCACTCATGTTCACCAGCTCACAGATGTACAGGCAAGAAGGATAAGAAAGCTGTCATGATTTGCATCACAAAGGACCCCTTCACCCATGCGTCTGCATCCCTCTACCACTGAAATGTAAGCTATCTCAGAGAGCTGGGAAACAAAGTGACTTTGGGTAACAAGTTACCTTTAAAATATTCAGGGGATATCTACTAATATCTTATTTACAGTGACTCTTAAGGACTCCCTGTTCCTTTTATCTGCAAAGAAATTCAACTTTTTCTGACCTTCAAATTTAAAGTGAGAATGAATTTGATGAACCAAATTCCTGAATCAGAGGATCAGCCTACCTGGCCTTGCCTCTGGTTGCCAATGGAAGAATAATTTCATTGGGAAAATGATGAACTAGGCCACCAATCAAGAAGGTAAAAATATGCAAAACTTAAAACTCAGAAAACAGGAGAAGGGGATATCAGGTAACATTTTCATTGGGACTGAAACTTTAATTGGGAGAGTAAGTGTTCATTACAGATGTTGTCCCTGGAATTCTTTGGCTAAGAGATTCCAGTGAGTGTTAAAATCATTACTGAATGGCCTCAATCTAAACAAACACCCACCTTTTCTATTTCACACTGAGATGAAATTACATTGCTGTGTATAATGAAACAAGAAGAAGAAGAAAAGAGACTGGAGTTGTCAGTTTCTCTGCTCCCAGAGGGGCTGGGAAAGCTCCTTCTCCTTCCCCTTCCCTCTCTGCTTTTCAAATTTAGATGTTAGATTTCTCAAAGTTTTCTATCAGGCCGGTAGACTAGAGCCTGACTTCAGCCACAGCAGTATTTCTGCTCAGAACAGCGCAGCTTTTCCAACCTAACACACACCAGGAGTCCCTGGGGCACACAGCTTTGACAAGCTGTGGGTGAGGGGACAGGAGAGCCCAGGGCTGTTTATAAGAAGAGTCCTGGAGGAGCCCAATCCAGTTTAGCTGGAGGGAAGAAAACAGCAAGATTTGACAAAGAAAATGATACCCAGAATGCAAGGAAGAAGCTGTTTCCTTGGAATAAATGTCCCTCCTCTATTTTCAACTCCTCTGGATATCTGCAGCTCATTTCTAATTGACAGACTGGGAAATGCAAAGGCTTTCTCCGGGCAGCCAAGATCATTAGCATGCAGGAACCCGAGGCTTTATGCCTAGAGCAACTTTTTATTACAAAGAAGATAAAAATGATGTATTGTATATTATATTCCAACAGTAGAGATCATGGAGATCATAATACATGAAATACAGCTTCACCTCTCCCCACCTATCAATAGATTTCTTGGTAGCATTCTAGGGTTTCACTCTTCTTTCATTTTGATTTTTGTTTTGTTTCGTTTTTTCTGCTTTAAAAAAAAATGCACATAATGAAACCCGTGAAGCAAATCACTCAAAACAGTGATTGGAAACAAATTAAAATGAGTGGTGTTTAAATCATTAACACCTGCCAAATGAGGAAAGGGGGGCCTTATTGCTATTAAATCATAGCCTTTAATGTCTGAAACAGATGACAGTAAGTAATTCCAAAGAGTCAAGACAGGAAGCTAATTTTTAGTTCTTGGAAAGTTGAATGAGTTTCAATAAAGTTGACCAAAAACAAGCTTCATTTTGATTTAGTTAATTCTATTGCAGAAATCTGGGTTTTCATTAAACTTTTTCTCTGGTTTAATATACTGAAATGAACAGCTTCAAGTCGTGGTTTAAAATATATTCATTATTCAGCAAGCTAATGATGTATGTTCACCTGGTTGCCAGGGAGACTTCTAAGTAAAAAGTGAGGGTAGTATCTTGTTACCAAGAAAAAATATTAGCCTTGCCAAGTTTCTGAGCAATAAATATAATTCACAATAGCGCTGCCAGATAGGCAAATAAGGATGCCCCCTCAGCAGGAAAACACTGAAGAAGAAGTATTATCCTAATCTGGACCTAGACTGAAAATTGTACAAGCGCTGAACAGATAATCCTTAAGTCTCCTTATGCACAAAGAAGGAAAAAGTGAGATACAGCTGAAATAATGCTAAGATTGAAAGAGTGACTATGAAAACCCCAGCAGCTTTCTGTGTTCCTTTCTCACCTGAGGCTCTATGCCCAGTCAGGGAACTAGACCTGAGTGACAGTCTGCAGCGCTGGAGAACTGCTTCCTGCTCAGACTGCTGAAGAGCAAGGGCTGGAGCTACAGCAGTTTCTCAGCTCCAAGTGCCACCCTGACCTCCCTCAGCCTCCAGACTGGGCAGCAGGCACAGTCTGTGGTCCTGTTCCACTGCTTACAGTTTTGTGGAAGAGGGCAGTTGAGGAAAGCAGGCAGCAGGAATGACACTAATCTCCCTTCATGTTAACACAGCCATTCATGGTGACTGGAGTTAGCACTGTCACAAGTTTGGAGAGTAACTAATTACCCACCCCTAAGATGGCCGTCTAGAAATCCCAGCTATTTAACAGGTTTTTCATTCTTCCCCACACTGCAGAGATGTTGTCTCCCCCAGGAACTAACCCCTTATCAAAAAGGTTGGCCCTGTGATAACCAAGATAATGACAGCATTTGTCACATGAGAATCCATGGGTCAGTTTTGCTGCTGTTCTCCAAACACTGCTTCCTAATTCGGACATCTTTTGGGAAAAGTTACCAACTGATGGAGTGGCGTGCTCTTCAGAAAATGAGGTGGTGCTGCCTATCATGTGGTCAGAAATCACGGATAATCTAACTACGTATGGAAACAATAAGACAGTACCCGACTATCTCCATTCTCTCTTTTTAAAAGGGAAAACCCTTCAAACTTTTGCATTTTAACCACTTAGAGCTTGTGTTCTGTTAGCCAGACTTTGAAACACATTCTCCTTGTTGACAACAAAGTCTGAAGAGATTATTTCTCCCCAAAACACTGAAGCATCCCTTTGTAGTTCCCTATTAGGAGAGGGTTGCAGATGCTTCACAAATTGCTAGTACCACCTGCTGGCAAAAGCACAGCACCTAATAACACGCTCAAAGGCAGCCAGGAAGTGTTACCTACAGACAGGAATGAGGACATTGCTCTGGGTTACCTCGAATAACAATGTCAGTGTGATGAAAGTCATCTAATTCCAGGAAGACAGTTTTCCTAAACACAATTCTATCTTTAGGGAAAGCTTTCAAAACCCTGATACATGAAAATTTCAACTTATTCCATATTATAGATGACAAATGAAGTACAGTACCTAAATTAAAATATTGTCGGTGAGATTTTCCAAGCAAGGTTTTGTTCTGTTTCACTTTTATTTTAACATTAGTGTGGTTCTATTCCTTGTATTCTGTAACTCAGTAGTCCTGGTTTGGGATCTGTGGACACATCGGGAAGTCCAGGTACATGAAGTAAGCAATGTGTGTTTGTCCCCATCTTTATGACAAAGATAAGTCATACGAAGCTTCATGATGCTTCCAATAACTCAGTTTTCTTACATGTAAGCTGGGTACCGTTATGTTTTCAAGACTAACAGAAAATGAATACAGTTATCATCGCATGCTTATAAAACAAAATCAGCAATAAAGTGATGGGCAGAAGAAGAACAGGAAATATGAGAAGTAAAAGAAAGCAAAAGAGAAGAAGAGGAGAGGAAGGGAGCAGAGAGGAGGGGAGGGTGGACAAAGGGAGACAGGGAAAGGATGAAAGAATAAACAAACACATCGCTCTACATTGAAAGCATTATTTTGTGTTTGAAAAGGACATTTCAACAAATTAAAAATACCGGCAACTTGTAGCAAGTGAAACTAATTAAAACTAGCATGAGATGAGGGTCATTGCTGTACAAATAGGATTTTCAGTGTCTAACAAAGATCTACATTTGAGGATCTTGTTGTTATTGCAAAGACAGCAAGCCTGAGGAGACAGTAAGAAATGAAACACAACTCCACAGAATTTATTATGCTGCTTGCTGATTATTCTGTGAGAATTAGTCCTGCCACTCCAGGTTCTTTTACATTAGTTACTTCCCAGCTTTATCGAGGTGTAACTGACAGACTCAGTGTGCTGTTGGAAAACAGGGAGCTGGCGTTGTCACAATCTTCTACTTCCTCTCAGAAAGGTGAAGGTAAATCAGCCTTAAGAGGAAGCACTCCTTTCACTCCATGAATCCATTGCTTGGGTTGCTGACTCCCCGCTTACCCTCTTTTTCTTATGCCTGATCCTCACGTTTCTATCTCTCCTCCTTCATTCCATCCCAAACTAACTGACAGAGCAACACCGTAGTTAAAGCTTTGGGATTATATAAATGGGATTCATCTCCCAGTTATGTCACCTGCTAGCTGAATGACTCACAGATCCAGTTCATTCCTTTGTATCTGCGTCCTTCACTGACCACATCTCGCTGCTTCCTTGCTGTGACCTTAGCCTCACCCCAAGAAGACTCAAATGGGAAAAGATGATAAAAAATGCTGCCCTTGTGGAGCTGACATGCTTGTATGCTTCAGGTCATCATCCCCAAAAACCCCAGGAGCTTTGAAAAGATGAAGTGGAGGTAATGTACTTAGCTCAGTTCTTGGAACATAGCAAGAGCTCCATCGATGGCAGGAGAAAAATGATGTCCCCAAGGACAACAGCTGAAACAGAGGCACTCTGCACAGCAATATTTGTTTATAAAGTAAATCTATTGAAATTGTTTTAAAACTTCACTAGAGTTATGGATCTACTGAGTTCTGCTCTGGGCTGTATGTGTTTATAGTTAAAGGAATTCTGTGACCCCAACTTGTGCATCTCTGCTTAACTCCTACCTTGATGAATACTTAACTAAGATATCAAATACTGTGCTCTGATTTTTTTTAGTCCAAGGTCCCTTAAAATATGAAAAGGTCTCTATCTTCTAAATACCCTTGTGTCCAAGAAAGTTTGCCTACTACTATACCTTTCCTTTCATTTTTAGGCCGGGGATTCTAAAACTTCTGTCTGCATCAGAAGGACATGAAATACTGTGGAAACGAAGGGCGTTGGGCCCCATGACCAGAGTTTCTGGTTAAGGGTCTCAGGTGAATTTACATTTCTAACACACCCCCAAGTAATGCTGATAGTCCATTTGGTGACCACATTCCAAGGATCTCTGTTACTCACCCTGACTTCCCCTCAGTGACTCTGTAAAAGAAGTATTGGGTTTCATGTACTCCCTAACTTAACAAACTTGAAAGTTTTGGGAGTGTGGGCAAGTTCTGTGCTTTGGTTTTACAATGAAATCTTGGTTCCAGCATCATTAACCAATCTGCTTCATAATGAAAATTAATTATTATGGTCATTAGACTAAATGGTTTCTGTCATCTACAAAGATATAATTGGTACAGAGAACTGTTTCACAAGTATGAAGTAATCAATCAGCACAGCCTGGCTGTACTCATGATTTTCTTTCTCTACTAGTTCCCACTGGAGCAGCCCAAAAGTCATTTTCAGGCAGGAACAAAAGTGGGGAGTAAGATGAGTTCTTCCAACCAGGAATGGAAGGTGTGTGAATCTGTAAAACACCACCTTTAGCCTACACTCATCACAGTTTTAGGGGAAAGACACAAGCATAGAGGCCTCTGACACAGCACCTTCTACCCTAGGCACCTTCAGCAAGTTGGGCCCACTTTTCATAGATTTCAAGTCACATGATAAGGTGACAGCTGGACAGATGGCCACCCTAGTCATAGAAGGAAGCAATGCCAAAGACGCAGAACTGAAACGTCAGCAGTGAGACCATGTCCTCAGGAGAATCCTTGTCTTGTGAACTCACTGGTGAAAAGTCCAGCTTCCTCAACTCAGGCAGTAAAGCTTCTTGTGTCTTCTGATATTAGAGTATAATTTTCCCTCCTGGAGAAAATTCGCTGGATTACCAGAAGCCCCTTGATTGGTAACCAATATCTTTCAAGGGTTTAAAACTATTTTCACTTTTATTGGTTTCATGACTCAACCTGATAGAATTAGGTTCTGCCCTTAACACTCTCTCATTTCCCTATTTGTCCAAATACCCAAATGTATAAAATTATCGGACAAATATTTTTTTAAAAACCTATCTCTGAAAAGTTTAAAAATCATTAATAATTGGCAGAGAGACAACATTACAAAGAAGTGGAAACCTTTGTCTCTACCCTTAAGAGTTTAAGCTCTGATCAGAGGCAAAAATACACTAAAGCAATTACATGAGAACAATACAATTGAACATATCTCCCAGTAAGAATATAAAAGCAACTTAATTATGGAGGAAAATGTTCCTATGGATCAGCATCAGGCAGTATCAAATGTGGACTCAGATGCATCTGTGTGTATAGATAAATATTCTTCTGAATGAGACGCTGATTTTGACCCCAATATACTCACAAAACAAATGGATGATGACATATGCAGAGACAACTAGGATCATTGAAGCTGATAAATAAATTACTAAATTAAGCAGCTCCAATCAAGCATTATTTGTAAGGGTACCATACTACCAAAGTTTATCATGTTTGCTTTGAAGAAAAGTTCTCCAAGAAGAAATGCAGCTAATTGTACATTGTTCTCAATAATATCAGATGGTGAAGGTAGCAATTTAGGGAAGATTGCTTGTAGGATAACAATATTGAACAAATATATACTAATAATGGGCTAGTGAGACTCCCAAAATGGGGCAAGCTATTCTGTGGATTCTTTCTTCCTTCCTGTGAGGGCTTATGAGAGGAGATCATGTGCCTACGGCAAACTGTAGCATGAGCTTTTCTTTGGTAGCCCACTCCTTGCCCGAATTACACTGTAAGCATCTGAGTCTGTTATGAGTTGTTTCATTACTACTAATTAAAAGGGTTGGACAGAGAGATCAGTGTGAACGTGCAAAGTCTGACTGTCTTCATAAAAATGAAGAAGCAGACACATCCATCCATCTCGGAAGGAATTAGTTGCCTGCGTATATCCGAGGGATTTGGCTGAGTGCAACTTTTCTCCCCCAATTCCCATTGTTTGTAACAAGTCTTTTATCATCTGGAAGTCTGCATTAACATTTCTGTCTCTACCAGTTTAGTTGTTTTTCCATTTGGCAGACTCTAGGTTTTTCCTGTCATCTTTCCTGAGGGGCGTGAATTAGCCTAGTTGTGCAATGTTTATTGTTTATTATTCCTTTATTTTTATGTCATCTTTAAAGATGTCAAATCTTCTTCCTTGAGTTGTTCTGGAAAAGCCAAAGAGTTCCATAAAGGGAGAGTTCGGGGAGATGAAATGCTTGATAGAAGCCTGGGGCTTTATTGGTGAAGCTGTTTTTGTTTTAAGCGTATTCAGCAGGCTGCTCTCTGAGGGGCTATTTCAGTAACACCCCACACACATGCGCACGGACACACACAGACATACACACTCCATTGTTTCGACTGCAGAGTCAGCACTGCAGCTGCAGAGAATGGAGGTTCACATTAGGGTCTCTGTGAGCAGAGAAGTCAGAAGCTCCATCTTTGGAGGGAAACATCCTCTGGATTCAAATTCCGACACGGCGCTCACCAGCCTCATGGCCCATGCCCTTGGGCCTCTCTCACAGCCCCTTAAACAGATTTTGAGTCCCTACAAAATGAAGGGTGAAAATGCCACCCACGATCATCGGGAGAAACAAAATAGTACACAGAAAGAAGTTGGCAGAGTGTCTGCTGTGTGTACCACTAAGATACACAAGCATCAATAAGGATAGTTTTTTAATGAATAGAAGACTTTAGCAAACACTATCAACTGCGTTGCTAGAGTAAATGATCCTGCTTATAGGATAGACAGTATCCCGTAGAACGATTCCTTCGCCCCACAACCCTGCCTTGTTCTGCTCATACAAATCATTTCATTTCTTATTCTGACAACCTTTCCCCTAGGCTGTCAAACAGATGGGAGGGAAAATCATTTTTAATACTATTTCATAGCTCTAATACTGGTGGATTGGGGAGTCACTTGAATAAAAAATTGGGACATCAGCTATTAAAGATTCAATTATCTCTATTCTTCCTTCCCCCACTTGAGAGAAGTCAGGAGTGAGGGGATAAAAATGACATTGCACAAAAGCGTTTTAGGAATGTCTCGAGGAAAATAAATATGCGATCTAAATGCAAGGTATCATTATATTATTATCACACTGCTTTCATTTAATAAGAGATTAAAGTGTTCCGCTTCATTGCAAGTAGACTTGCTACAAACTTTCCCACGTTTTCTTTGATATTCTTTATTTAAAGTAGGCTTCCATTTAGAACAACTGCTGCAATATGTTGGTTTTAAACTAAAGCCCTCTTGGAAATCGGAAGTGCCTTTAATCTAATCATAAAATTAATTGCTCACTTGTTTTCTCAGATTTGTTTCTTCCCCAGCCAAGGCAACTTCACTTCATGCTCTTCGCCCGGTAACAATTAGAATATAACTGCAGCCTCTTCTTCCACGCTGTGGTTTAGGTCTGGAAACACCCCAAAGCTTCTTGAGCTCGGAAGTAAGGACCGTAGGATGTAACTGGATTATGGAGGTGCTAAGGCTGAGGGGTATCAGGAGCTGGGGCCTAAGTAGAGGCGGGTCACTTAAGACGTGACCCGGAAGTACATCTTCCTCCCTGCTTCCTTCCTTCTCCCTCTGCTTCCTGAGCACCCTGACGTAAGCAGCTCTCTGCCAGCCCTTCCTCCGCCCCATTCTGCATGCCGAATGTGAACTGAAACTATGAGCATCCCTCTTCCAAGCGGTGAGTGTCAGATATTCCGTCCCTATGAGGAGAAAATGACTAAAATATTCACTGTTTTCTAGGCCACCCTGAGCCCCTGCCTTCCAGGAACCTGTAGTAACTACTTTATAACATTATAATGAAATGTCTGAAGTAGTTTTGATTTGTAGAAGAGGTTTATTGTAGCTCACTAATCTGAAGGAACTTCTGGAAGAAAAGGCATATGCCCGCTCATTACTCAGTGGTCAAGGTCCCCATTGCTTTAGGCCTCAGTCAAGGTAGCACATTATGGCAGGTAAACTTATCACCACATCAAGAGGGAAGCAAAGAGGGTGCAGGGGTCTCACAATCCCCTCCCGGGCCATGGTCTGGAAGAGTGGGACAAAGCCCTCACATAGACCTTAGGGGTTGCTTCTTTAGTTGTTTTTGTTTGTACCAGGACTTGAACTTGGGACCTTGCACTGTGAGGCTGGAGCCAAAACAACTGAGGTACATCCCCAGCCAGGGGCTGCTTATTTAAATCGGAGCAAAGCCTGAAAAGAAAGGGCCCTTGTGAGACCCCCAGTAATGTGGAGGGGAAGCTGTTCTACTATGTTACAGGCTCAGTCCTCCGAAAGTGAGCACTAGTGAGATGCAGATTTTTTTTTGCTAAGAGATCCCAAGTGTGGAGTGAAAAGGAGAAAGTAGATAGGGGCAGAGGAGGAAACCAAGGGGCATCATAAATCTCACAAAACCTTAGTCATCCTAGAAAAGGGGTCCAAGATAGGTTGCTTTTGCCACCAGCGTTTCTCCCAGCACGAAGTGTTTGGGCTGCACAATCCCATCTGGCTCGCTCTCCAGATGTGGGGAAGGTGGCTCTCGCAGCTGAGGAGACCCCACAGGAGCTGGGAGCTGGAACCTGTTTGCCAAATGCTCTCCACATGGTGGCGGAGGAGGCAGCAGCCCCTTCTTGAAGGAGATGGAGGCCTCTCATCTCCGTGCTCTATCCATCGCTCGCACTCCCATGGGGTCCTCATAAAAGAAGAGAAATGCAGAAATATGTGGCCATATGTTTGCATGAGGGCACAAGACTAAGCCCAAGTCAGCAAAATCCTCAAGTAGGGTAAACAATGACAGCAGAGGAACGATCCTGGGGGACGGAGGGCCACTCCTGGTGTCAGCATCATCTCTTTCTTCTTAGATTGTCCCTTTTCTGTTAGCTCTCCACAAACTACAAACTACAAACTCACTCTTGACCTCTTTCTCCGCTGGGCAACATGCAGGCAGCCATAAGACCCATGGTCAGTCCTCCAGGCACATCTATCCCATCTTCACATCTTACGTTATAATTACACCAACTTATCCCTCGAGACTGAGCAGGTGTCATCTGTTCCAGACCCTGCGGTCTCTGGAATGGCTCTTACTGTCCTTGATACAGCTGTAGGCTTACTACACAATCCTGGCTGGAGTTTTGGTTGGTGGAGACCAGAGGCGACATCTCATTTCAGTTTGTGTCTCAGCACCTAGAACACTGTTCACTCTAAACACTTATGTGCTGTGTATGTTTCTTTACCTCCTTGGGGAGGGAAGCATTGCACTACACTGGGCTATGGGAGCAGAGAGAAAGCTGCTGCCCTTGAGGAGCAACATGGGAATCACAGGACAGGGCCGTAAGGAAGATGTTGCATCTAGGGGAAGGAGGGGAAAGTACATCTTGAGAAATTAAGAAGAAAATCAAAATAACATAAAAGGGAGATTTGAAAATGAGAAAACTATGGGAGAAATAAGAAAGTAAACAGAGGACAGAAAACATACGTGAGAAGAGGATGTAATATTTGTTTCCCAAACTGTGAATTAAATGGTGACAGCAAGTCTAGAGAGGAGAAAACAAAAGATAGGCCCACCTCACTGGATGGCCACGGGAAGATGGAACTCATGACACGATGTGGTAATTATTTATTGTAAAATGTAAATTCCAATGTTCAAAAGGCAGCAATTAAGCCCTTACAAGTTTTGGGTCCTCATTACAGTTTTTGTTAAGTACGGGAGGAGGTAACAGACTAGATGGGTACAGATATGTTTCTTGGAAAATCAAAAATGTAACAGAAAGCTATTCACAGCTCTATTCAATATTCCCCGAGATAAGATGACAATGTGTCACAGAACATTTTACTGGATAGAAAGAAGCAACAGTAGAAGTCCTTGGCCTTCAGGAGCTGACAGTCTTACTTTTAACCAACTGAAAATTAGGCCACTCATAATCAAGGAAAAGAAAGAGGCCCTGGTTCCTTGCCGATGATGCCAGATACCTTTCAAAGGGATTGGAAAGGAAGTCTCATAGTCGACACCAGATTATAATGTTTTTAACCTTATTCATCTGCATCACTGCCAACCGGCAAAAATGGCATGTGATAATGAAACCGAGGACAGAGAGCCTCTGCCAGGAAACAGATGCCAAAATGGCACATCAACCGGGAACAAGTAACCAGGACAAGGGTACTTCATTCTTAGCAGATAAATGGGACATGGAAGATACAAAAACATAAATGCTTTTAATTATTCAAACAAAAAATTTATCTGAATGCCCTGTTTCTTCCCCAAATTTCCTATTTTTTTTCCATTTGCTGTATCATATTTTTCTTCCTCTTTATTCCTGATTGACTCACTTTGCTAAAGCATCTCTTGCCTCTACTTAGCCTCTTCTCTTTCTTGCCAACCAGAATTTATCTCAGAAGAAATTCTAACTTTCTTGTATTCATCGCCACCAATATAAAGCATTTAAGACTGAGCCATTTTGTGTCACATGCACATAGAATGAGACCTTCGAGGCCCCTTCCTCCTGTTCTGCTTCCCAAACTGTGATCTGTCTGGCTTCACCCCCTGACTCCTGTGACAGCCCCTCCCCAGAGCTGTCCCGGCCACTGCTGCAGATCATCCTTCCTAAAACCCACCCTTGGTGCCCTGCTGAAGTGCGTTTGTGGTTCACTGCAGCCTGCGGCATAGATGGCAAAGTTCTCACCCGTGGTCGCGGCTCTCTCCTCACTGCTTCTGCCAATGGGTCCTGTATCGCTCACCACTCCCCAAACCCCTAACTTCCTTCATCTCTATGGCTCCCCAAGCCCCTCCATCAAGGAGGTGTGAAGTACACAGGTCACACTGCCTCACTGTGACTAATATTCCTTAGAGATGTTCTACACCTTCAGAAAACAAAGGAAGACACACATAAGACCCTGGTCCTACTCACACCAGAGCTGGCTCCTTGGCTGCTGGAGGCCTTTGCTCACTCCAAAGCTGGTGCTTTTCACTACTCTTTCATGACTTCCTTATTAATCAAACTGTACATAAATTATCAGAAAGAAACCTGTATAGCTCTGGTCTGGTCAGTAAGTATACTAGCTAAGCCTAACATGTAATTTTCAAAGACAACCATGTATATAGAGGTTGATGATACATGTAAATACATAAGATAAAATATATGAGTGTGTATTCTACAGAGCCTTGCTCCTTCTTTATATAAAACTGAAAAGGTATGAACTGCAGGTACCCATGAAATCAGAAAACATTCCTATGTGCTGATGAAAATTTCTAAAAAATAAATGTTGGCCCTGGGGGTGTGGGTCAGTGGTAGTGTATTCTCCTAGAATGTACAAAGCTCTGGGTTCTACCTACAAAAAGAAAAATAAAACAAAAGCTTTCATTAAAGAACTGGATTTCTCCTCACTAAGACAATGAGTTTTGTCTCTTTTGTGCACATATATGTGCTTACCAATCTATGTCAATTTTATTCTCTTGTTATACGAAAATCAAAGCACATGAAAAGCAGATTTCCCTCTTGGGTTGTGCTGGAGTCCCCAGAGCAGGGATCTAGCCAAGTTTATGAGACTCTGTTCGTCAGAGGCTGCAGACTGGTGGCCTGAAGACTCAATCTGGCCAGCATGTGTGTGCCATCGGCCCTTGCAGGGTTTGGGCTTTAATTGAATTAGTCTCTGACATTGAAAAGTCAAAAAATTTCCCATAAAAATCCATATATCCAGATTTTCCTGGAAAATACAGAGATCTGGGAACATTGGACCCACATCTGCAGACGGCAACAATCCCTTAGGAACCCAAGTCTCTGGCAGGCTCCCTCCCCACACGTGGGAGGGTCTCCACCGTCCCCATCACCATGTGCCCTGTCCTCCTCACTCGCTGTCCCTGCATGTTCGTAGAGCATTTCCTCCCACACTTGCAAGCTTCCAAGGCGACAGGAGTCTCAAAAGGCATTTTTGGAGGGCAATGGCACAGTGATGAACACAGGAAAAGTAGAATACTTAGAACATGATTCCAGTTTTTCATTTTTCATTGTTCCTTTTTGTTTGTGTGTGTGTGTGTGTGTGTGTGTGTGTGTGTGTGTGTATGTTTGAAATTGTTCACCTTGAAAGGTGAAAAGGCTCCTTTTCCATATCATCTACTACCTCTAAAATGCAAATTAAAAAATAAAACTAAAATAATAAGGAAACCATTCCAGTTTCCTTCTCCCACTATTACCTGTCTTCTCTCATCCCGCTTCTCCATCAGAGAGCCTATTACAGTTATGAGGTGACGGAACTGTAGTCATATGGAAGACTCTGATAGTTTAATAGTAACTCACTGAACAAATTAGAAGAAAATTGCACAATAAGTTGAGGAAGAACCAGACTATAGGCATGAAAAGTAATCTTGGAAAATGGAGGAGGATATAATAATAGTAATGATACAAAGGTAGCCACACACAACCTGGGGAATGGGGCCAGGGATATTCATAAAACAGAATCAAGCAGAGTCAATAAGGTCTTAGGTTTTAAAGGCATTGTCAATGAAGACATTTGTTTTATATATCTATTTTAAAATAAACAGCCTCAGCAATATCTAAGAGGTTATTATGTCATTTCTCTTTGTGCTCCTGAATAAAAAAAAAATCTGTGATTAAGTAGCAATTCATGATTAGGAAACTGATAGAATTCATTGAAGATTTTATAAGAGCATTTCTAGTGACTTCCCACCTCTGAGGAGCTGGTTTCGACTTTTGTGCTGTAATTAATCAGAGATCCAGAGCCAGAGAGAATTCATCAAAGTAAATGGAAACTTATTTTGTCATAATTAGCTACTCTGGTGATTGATCAGTTAGTTACTTTATTTTTTCTGTCCATTGCCAATTCCAGCTATATAGTTTATCGTATTATCTAGTAATCTCCAAATGGAAAATACCTGATAATTTCTCACACCCCGTGTGAGTACCACTGAAGAGGATAACAGGAGAATGTGCTTTGCAAAACTGGTTTTCCAACCTTTCTACATGAACTCCTCTTGAAATTTTGGAATGCTGTCCTGAAGTTCCTGGAAAAACGACTCCATCTGACACTGTAAGGATGAAATGGCAGATTGAGCAACAGAGCAAGGACTTATTGGATAATCAGGATATTAAAGAGGAAAGTGGACTCTTTGGCTTGAAGTTAACACAATCCATTCAAAATCTTCTAGAGAACAAAGAGGAAATCTAACTAATTCGAAAATTATTGCCATTCTTTTTTTTTCCCTGAGCTACCACCAATTCATTAATGTTCCTTTTGAAAAATCTCTTACATTTTTCATTTGGCAAACAGATTTTCTTCGTTGCTTCATACTGATGGGGGGTAAGAGGGAGTGAGGTCTTCTTATGTATAAAGTAAACCATATGAATGTGTAAATTTAGACAAATAGGAAAATAAATGGATGGTTATTATGCAAATAGCACAAGCCAAATGAATATGTCAGATTTCTTAGACCACAGTGGCGCCTTCTCAAAGACATGTTCTCTCTGCTCTTCCTTTGAGCTCCACAACCCTTAAGAACCCAAATCAACTCAAGAAATTGAGCTCTCAGCTCTTCACTCACATTTGTTTTCCTTCCTGAGTCTAAAGTAGATCCACAATGATACTTTATATAGATACATGTAGAGATGATAAAAGGATTTTACTACAAAGGAAACAAAACAAATTTATGTCTTTCTTTCAAGTCTACCAAGCCACACAAATCTAGAGCACCTCAAGCGGTCCCTGTTGGCAGCCAGCAGCACTAGAGGAGGGAACCACTGCCTGACATCACTACTCGTGGTCATGGACAGTCACGAGGAGTTAGGATTGTAAGTACTGTCCAGTGGGGAGCAGAAGAGACTAGACCAAAGTTCTTAAAAACATTGCCATTGCCTCTCTTCAAATTATTTCCTGTTTGACTCTTTAAATTCAGTCTTCTATTTTCTCCACCCTGTCTTGACCTGGAAAACTGGCTGATTTGGATCACCACAAAGCACTCCTTTCTCCCTGGTTTCTGATTGGGTTTTGTCAGTGGACTCTGTCATTGAGAAAGGGAAGAAAATTAATCAGTATATTATTGATCTGATTCTCTAGGACCACACTGAAAGGTCATTTTGGGTGGATGGTTCTTTTAGCATCACAGAAAAATCATCTACAAATGGACTTCTCTAAGAACTCTTACTTTCTGAATTCTGGTGGTCCTCTCCTCACTTTATTCTTTCTACTGTTAGCTCTGGGGTCCTGCATATCCCTCATGACCAGTACTCAACCAGCATCTTCTTAGTTTTCATATAAAACTATGTGAATTGTCTGAACACTAGTGGCCCTCTCATGTCCTTTTGGGACCCAGACTGGTACAGCCAAAGAGTCAGACACAGGGTCTTTGAAATACACGTATACCAGGTACTCAAACAGACCCCCTGAATCAGAGCCTTTAGAAATCAAGCCTGGTATATTAATTTTTTACATGGTGTTTGGGGACCACTGTTCAAGAGCAAGGGTTGGAAAACAGTGGTCCAAATCCAACAAAATGCACTGAATATGACCTGTCCTCGCTGCCCTAATAATATTTTTGGAGATTTTTCTCTTTTTTTGCACATTTTTGCACATTTTTCACATTAAAATGAAACCTAATGAATTTGATGATACATTAAAACAATTGGATGTTTTGTCCATAAATAAAGTTTTATCAGAACATACTCATGTTGATTTTGTCACATTTGGCTATGGCTGCTTTGTTGTTGTCATGTAAGAGCTAAGCATTTGTAGGAGAGAGTATATGGCTTGCAAAGACTTGCTGTCCATTGTCATGAGGAATAAAAGAGAACTTTTGTGAAAGAACATAGCCCAAGACACTGAAGGGGTAGAAATTCTTTTTCTCTACTCTCATCCTTTCATACTACAATTTTGGCTTCTTTGTACAACAAAAAGTCAAGGAACAAGGATATATCCTTCACTGAGTATTTTCTCCAGTGAACTAAAAGTTTCCAAATTAGTTGGGCAGGCAAGCTGGATTTTAAAAATACACTAATGAGGAAACCTGCCTAGAAGAGGTTTTTTTCTTGTCTCCATAATGGTCCCTGCCCTGTGCACACTCCATAAACACTAACTGAAATGGATTTGATTGTGCTGCTAGGCCACATCCAATTCCTCTGCTGCGTCCATCATCAGAAAAGCTGCCTTAAAGTGTCTGGAAATAAACAATTTACCCATTGGCCCACGCTTTGAGAATACATTTGCATGCAGGCAAGAAGATATTATGCTTTGATAGATTCTACCCTGGGGTCTGCTTTAAAGCTGTCACTTCAGTTTCTCTTTTATCAGTATACAAAAGTTTTCTAAGAAACAGAAACACTTTAAAAGCCTGCGCACGGGATGCATCATGGTGCAGAGTCACCACAGGACTCGCAGTACCACCAGCTGAAACTGACTGGAAGACGAAAGAAACTTTGCTACAACCACTAACATAAGATTGGAAGCGAAGTCAGTCTGTGATTGAATTGACTTCCTCTACATCTGTTTAAAAATTAGAAACTGTATGTATCGTTACAGAACTGTGAACTATCGTATGGATGTCTTTTAAGATTTTCCACACTGGATCCCTGAGTGTCTTTGCCAATAACATAGGAGACAGAGAGAGCCAAGCTGGATGTCTTCCTTCACCCCCACGCACTTCCTCAACCACAGAAGCTTTGTTTTTATTTGCTTTGTGTATCGGAATTTTGTGTAAGGTTTTGTTTGAAAATAGGTTTCACCAATAAAGAAAGGCTGAAAGCTAGTGACTCATCTTTTCTACATTGTAAATCAGTCATCTTCAAACTTTTTTCCATAAATGACTAAATAGCAAGCATTTTTTATTTTTAACTGGCAGATAAAATTATATCTCTTTATAGTGTATCCTATGACGTTTTGAAATATATATATATATATATATATATATATACATCATTAACATATATTACCTCACAAAATTGTCATTTTTATGAGAATTATCATTTGGTTGAATATTTAATATCTACTCACTCATTTCTCACAGATAATAAATATTTTTTGATTTGTCCGTCACATTTACTCATCTTGACTATTACAAGAGAAATAAGCAACAAACAATATTTAAATGAACACGGCTAGGTTCCAATAAAGTTTTATTCACATGAACACAGTGGGCTTGAAATGGCAGGCAGACCACAGTCTGTACAGGATAGAAATGTGGTCTAGGTAAATGTCTAACTCTAAAGTCACTACTCAGGTACTTACTGATAGCTTTGAGACAGAAGTTTTTCCCACTACTCTACTATAAATCAAGGGGGGGGGGAGTGGTAAGCAAAATCCTGTCTCTTTGAAAAAGCGGTAGGCAGTGAAGTTTCAGGAGGAGTTTATGAACACAATCTGGAGTCAGAAGTGCATGCACTCACAATCATAAGCAATATCTTTGCTACACCAACTTGTCTACCACTGCACCTAAAAAGTAATGACTTAAGGTGAAAAAAAAAAAAAAACAACTCTATGGTGTCTTTCTACCATCTGATTCATTCATTTTGCTAGAATTGTTCAGTAAAAGGATATATTATTACATCAGTTGTTGATTTGAACTGTATACTGACAGCAAATGGATCCACTGTGTTATAAATAAAAGTTTCTTCCATCTGTACAACTCACTGGGTACTTGGTGGTGGGAAACAGAAGCCAGAAGTTCCCTAGACAGAAAGGAGTTACTTCTGTCTCCCTTTTGCTTGGTACATCCCTGTCTGTGGAGTCAACATAAAAGATCAGAATCCTTGGCCTTAGAGTTGATCTCCTAATAAGAAAAGGAGTCTCACCATGAGACCAAGGTATAACTCACAAAATTTAACTTCTGCATTGGGGGAGCTGCTCCCTGCATCCTGCTTCTGGGGCTTTTGCCTAGAGAGAGGAGAAGAGCAGCTCCAGAACCAAAGGTGATCAGTGAAGCTGTCTTCAGTTCCTCCTGACACGGCCTTTACCCCTAAATGTTTTACCTTTCCCAGGTCAGGAGTTTCAGTTTCTCGTAACACCATCTTGTTTCACTGGTTAGTAGAAACTCACCCAGAAAAGTAGTCCGTCAGACCAGAGCATATGGGAAATACCACACACTCCTGTAACTCAGAGAATGTATGAGGCAGTGAGGAATGGGAGAAACTAAAATTGTTCTTCTGCACATCTATTCTTATGACAGTGGCAGTGAAAAGGGAAAACACTTTTTGCATTACATTCTGGCTGCAGTTCCTTGTGTTGTGTGTTTCCTTGGCTAATCTGTCTGCAGACAATAGAGACTTGAAATTTCTTTTGAAAATAATTACAAAGGTTTATAATTTAAATGTCTATGCAATATGCATCAGAATTGTGAAGCAATTTAAAGAGATAGTTCTCTTGTTTGGTGGCCCCTTACACCAGGGAAAATAAGACTATTTTCCTATCTACCAAAAAGCTATGACCAGAAAGGCCCCAAAAGATAATTTATTGTTTGCTCTCCCTTTAAACTTTACAATAATGGGATCCTACAGATCAGGAGGTACATAGGTATCACACACTGGACCACTTGACTTTTATTCATAAAGACACTGGGGTATAGGAAAATTAATAAGTGGCTTCCCAAAGTTACAAATTTCATTGGCAACAATTTAGGTCTCTTGGGCTCTCGGATCCCTTCTTGGAAGTGCCATCTGCTGATCCATGCAGCCACTTCCACTCCAATCCTGTTAATCACAATTTCCATCTTTAAACGAATCTCTTAGCATCTTTTGTTCAAATACTTTTCATTTCTTTTCCTGGGTGGATGATGGGTAACATCCTGAAAATCATGCATGATCACTCGAGGAACTTACGGAAAAGCAGAAGAGATCCTATTTCCTTCTTATTGTTCTTGTTCTAACATTTTAAAACTTTCTATCCGCAATTTCAGTCAAGCTATCACCCATTCTGAATGAAATTGTTTCAGAGTTGCAGGAATTTATATTTAGCTCTTGAGGGCAAATAAATCCCCAGAGCCTCCCCACCAGCCTTTTCAATCCACTCCCGAAGACCTTCAGTCTCTCTCACATGTGGGAATCTCTGCACTTTTTAATGTCTTCTTCAGAGCAGAGCTTCCCGAAAATTCTATCTCTCTGAAACCTACCAAGAAGTCCTTCATGGTCACATTCCCACAGCTCTCCTCTTAAGTGCAGTCTTTCATTAGCACCTGGTTGACACCTCATTGGTTGTCTTCCTCTCACTGTGTATGGTTAATGGGTCCCAGAAAAACCTGCTAACAGTGAACACCAAATGGCCCTGTCAGGGAGGCAGAGAAATGTCTGGGAAGTGAAAAGGAGCCAGCTGGACTTAGAGGGCCTTTTGTTCCCTAGCATGTAAAGAGGTGAAGTGATTACTCTCATCTTCTCCCTCCTGCACACACAGACATACACAGCCTTCAGTGAAGCATCAAACCTGAGCAATCTCTTCCATTTCCAAACCAGATACATAGACTCGAGTTAGACAGAGAGAGAAAGAGAGATGTGTGTGCGTGCACAGGGAGAAACTGAGTCACACTGAGAAGCTTGCTCGCACAGAGGTTGCTGCAAGAGTGGGAGTGAAAAGAACAATGAGATTAACTTAAGTGACATGAGACAAAAATTCAGTGCTTATTTTGCAACTGTGCTGTCTCCATACCTGGTGCTGGGGAGGATATGGAGCAACCAAGCTCTCCTGTGCTGCTGGAGAGAGGAGAAATGGCAAAGCACTCTGGGAAATGTGTTCCTGTGCCTTATACAGTAAGACCTACTAATTAGCTGATAAACTAGAAATCACATCCGTGCTTTTTAACACAAGCAAAATGAAGATGTAGGCTCACACACAAATACATACATAAATATTCACCACAGCTTTATTCATAATTGTCCCTAATAGGAACCAACCAGTTTCCTTTCAGCTGGGGAACCAATGCGAATATGGTTCAGCCACACAAGGAAATATTACTCAGCTCTGAAAAGGAAATCCAGGCTCTGAGCTCAAGGTGATGAGTCTCAAGTGCACTCTCCGTGAAAGAAGAGAGACATAGGTTCACACTGTGTGATTCCATTTCCGTGATCTGCTGGAGAGGACAAGAACCCACAGATGGAGAACAGACACACAGTGGCCACGAGGGCCTGGGTGCAAGGAAAGAGCTGTGGAAGGCTGTGGGGGTGGGGAAGAGGAAGCACCCGCCTCTGCATATGGCAGTGGTGAGCTGATGGGCCTCTGTCCACACGTACCCAACTGTAAGCTCACCGAGGCCGAGTCTAAAGGACTGACCTGGACCCCAGGATCAAAAGGTTCTGCCTGACTAGTATCAGATATTATCTCTGCCTTCTGACACTGAAAAATTTATCTGAAGAGGCTCAAACTTTTTCCCAGAAAGACAAAGATGTATTGCAAGGGACACTAATTCTTCAGTTGGTGGAAAACCAGAGAAATCTCGCATGTTTTAGGGCCAAATTTTAACATAATCTGGGACTCCAGTTAGAAGCTGTTGCAAGTCAATGAACAAGACATATTTGTACAAGGTGGGTGGCTCAGAAGGATTTGTCCACATTGCCAATGCCACTACCCACTAACCTGAAAATGCAGAGCAGTTTGGGGGAGAGCAGGAGATATAACTCTGCCTAATACTGACTAAGCCCAATATGTGCCAGACATCTAGCTATGCCCTTTCTGTGGCCATTTCCATTTAACCCTCTCTGCAGTGCGGAGAGATAGGCATTTTTCTTCACTCTTTTGCAGGCGAGGAAGCAAAGAAGAGCAGTATGCCCAGGATCACCAGGTGGGGCTGACTGAGGTGACAGGACTTGTATGTGGCATTCAAAATGATCAAGTGAGAGGAGCAAGGAAGGCATGCCAGACAAGGTGTGGCCAGCTTGGGCACAGAGCTGTGTCCCATGTGACACACCAGGAGACGTTGTGAGAGTGCTGAACTGGAGCATGAGGCTTTTCCTAGGAAACAGAAGATAATATTGGGAAGTTACAGAAAGGACACGTGGTAGGAGACTCCAAACAGTGGGCTGATAGACTTTTGGTCTGATCTGCGGGTTTCTCCACCAAACTTGAGCATCCAATATGAGAAAAGTTGACTCTGAGATGAGAGTGGAGTGATCCTGCTGGAAAATGAATGAGCCTGGTGTCAAGACTGTGTAGGTTCTTGGTAGCAGGGAGAAATCATCACACTATAAGTGCTGCAGCAGGTGCTGCTCATGTATTGTCTGACTTAATGTCCACCTCCACCCCCTGGACAAAGTACTTTGATCCCATTTTATGGACAAGATAACTGAGGCTGAAAGAGGTTTTTAAAAAAAACATCTGCAGGAAAGTCCTACTGCAAAGAAGAGGTAGATGTGAGGCTGAACTGCAGGAGCCCCTGATACTCCTCTGCAAGCATCCAGCTCAAAGCTCTTGGAAATGATGCAGCTCAACTGGGTTATACATAGTAGTCAAGACAGTTGAGCAATGTTTCCTAAAATAGAAGAAAGAATCTTCCCCGGTGACATTCAGAGTGAATGCAGCACTTGATGAATACTTGTGTAAGAGAGAGAAGAACGAAAGGTGTTCAAAGGGCCTGGGGAATCCGAGGTCTTGTTGACAGAAACTTGCCCTGGCATGCATGGACAGAACCTGAAACTCACTTTGTTGAATTGTTGAGTTGTGACTGATCATGCCAAAGTGTATGGGCCTCGCCTCTGCGTCCAGCTTCCGTCTCCTTCTCTGTGCCTCCCTGTGCTTCTCTGACCCTAAAGAAGAATGCAGAGAAAAATCAATACCCACCTTACAAAAACAAACCTGCCACCTACAGAACAGTGCACAGAGAGGACTAGCTGGTCAAGTCTGCTGTCCGAAACTTCAGCTCCAAGGTCCTGAGGCCAGAAAGGACTGACTGTGATGATTTCTTAGGGACCCCACGTTTCCCTGACTCTAGAATTTTAACAGTCTGTTGTTAATCAGCATAATGAGGAAACACCCTTGGAAGTCATTCAAACACTGGAGAAAAGAAAAACATTCAGAAATAACAATATGCTCCTTCTTTATCCTTTAACTTCAATCACCTCTTTGTCCGGCAATCATTTCCTGAGTACCCACTCGTACTGTGGACCGGACTCTGAGTTTGCTTTAGGAATATAAAAATAGTTTGCCGTTCTTGTCCTGAGAGGGCACACAATTGGGCTGTTTTAAAAGATCACAAATAAAACGTTTGAGAAACAAAAGTCGAGCTCCCAGAATTCCTCCAGCCCTCCTCTTACATTAGAGTCAACATTGTTAAAGGGAGTAACTGAGCAACAAGTTTGATTCACAGTGTCCCTAAAGTTTGCTGGAAATACTTGTGGCTGCTTTGGAGCTCATAATCTTATAGAAGTGGAAATGGAGTGTCACAGCGTGACCCGTGTGTGGTGGACATAAAAATGCACAACTCAGATCCCTTATTGTGAGGAATATAATTTACTGACCGAGGCCATATTTCCAACAGGTTACTCCCAGCTGCGAGGGGAAGCGGCACATTCCCAGTCTATGAGCTGCAGGCTTCTCTGTGTGATCCTGGCTCAGGGGCTCCCGTGTAGGCGGCTGTGGAGCTCGCTGGAAACAGCCTGGGAAATCTCCATGTCTCCTGTCCTACTGTCCTCTCCTCTCCTCCCCTCCCAAGGCCAGGCCCGCAGCCTGCTGCGAACCCTCTCCTCACCTTCTCTGACTCTGTCACAGTGATTCGACAATCGGCCCACATCAGACCCCATCTCCGAGTCTGCTTCTCGTAACACCAAGTGCGCAGAAGCACTAAACACTGGTACAGTGACCATCTATTTTCAGTTCTCCTTGTTAACACAGCTCAGAGGCGTGACCTCAGGCTTGGAGTACCCCAGCCAGAGAAACCTGCTGTTCTGTTGCCTGATAAGAATTTTTGAGGCAGTGTCACAAGTACTTCGTCTTTAGTAATATGCGATGAAAGCCTATTTTCTATCTATTCAGCGCCATAGGTTCTGGCCAGGAACAAATCAGGGCTCCGTGGTGGAGCAGGTAACTGTGGGCGGGACCCCACACACTCTAACTCTGGCCCTTCTTCTCCCTGATCTTGTGACCTCTAACAAGCCAATCACCCCCTCTGAACCTGGCTCATCTGTAATATGGAGATAATATCCTCCTTGCTAACTTCAAAGGACTGCTGTAAGGATCAAATGATTTAATTATGTGAAAGTGCCTCGCTAAGGAAAATAGTATACAAAAGTAAGGTATCTTAATTATTGTCTTCCAAATAGTCAGTGTAATTGACCAACTTTACTCATATTTCCTGAGGAAGATGAACTGGATGTAGCACAGTATTTGCACATGAAAATGGGCACATCTCACAGCAGGCTGGGGAAGTCCGCCAGGTGGAGAAACGTCACATGGCGAGTCCTCGGGAGCTACCAAAGATCCAACTAAGTAAGCTGCAAAGCTGTAAACTGAAAGCTCTCCTGAAATCGCCTCCTGCCCATCACAACAAATGCAAGAGGCTGGTTTAAGTGGGGTAAGAAGGAAAAACTCAGGTCTCAAGTGATTTCCAAACCCAGTGATTTGGATGAACCTTAGACCCAATTCTCCTTCCAACCTGCTAGACTTGGGGTAGTAACAATAAACCTCACCACAAGAGGAACTTCAGATTTGCTCTAGTTTGGGTATAAATCACCTCTCACAAGAATAAAAGAAGGAAGGCATTCTTCAGTGTTAATGGATAGAGGCAAATGTATGTCTGTCTTCCTTGCAACACTGTGGTTGAATTGAGGTATTTCTCTGTGATGTTAAAATTGGAATAGAACAAGAACAGCACAAATCCACGTGGGTGCAGGTTAATCTTTGTTGTAAATAGAAGCCATTGTAAAACTCATAGCATTAAAACCTACAAGAAATTTCTCTGTAATACTTTTAATACTAAAAAGAGTAGCGTCCATTTAAATTATAAGCCCTAAGTCAGAAAATTTCTTAAAAAAATCCTTCCTGATTAATTGCAAAATGAACAAATATCTCATAACAGAGGTTAGCTTCTCTGCTGACTGTGTCTTGGAAGGATAGTGATGTTTGGGTGGCGCTTGCACCAGTGTTACTCCGACATTTACATTTTCTGGTGCTTGCTTCCGGTTTCTGCTTTGTGACCCATGCAAAGTCTCTGTATAAGAAGGTCTGTCCAACCAGAGACAGACTACAAAAAAATCAGAAATAAAACGCAAGTGTTTCCTTCTGCTTCTCGCCCTCCTTTTCCTCTTCCCTCTCTCCACTTGCTTTCCCTTCTCCTTCCTCTGTCTCCTCTTCCTCCTCTTGCTCCTCCACTCTTCTTCCTCCTCCTTCTCTCCACTTCCTCTCCCTACCCTTTTCCTACTCCTCTTCTATTCTTCCTCCTTTTCAATATTAATATTTAACCCAATAGGGAGCAAAGAAAGTATTTAGAACCTAACAAAGTTGGAACACACAGTGTCACCGTCAGGACTGACACAACTTGGCATCAAGCAAAACTGAATGACTGAATCCATCTATGACATTTAAAACATTTTTTAGAAAATCGGGGGGAAAAAATAAATCCAGGTCCTTAAGACAGTACCCCTGAGGGACCAGTGAGAGCTGAAGTTCACCTGAAAGGATTTTTCTCCACTGTCGGTAATTTTAGAAGGTCAGTCTTTGAAACTAGCGAACATACTTGTCCCAGTCATCGGTAAAGTCATCTCAAACACGAAACAAACACAAAATTGGGACCAAAGAACCAAGGAGACCCAGGAGGTTCTGCTCACAGAATGTGTTGGAACGAGAACAAAAAGAGGTCTGAGGCTGATTAAAGGTCAGATTTCTCCATCCCGAATGCCCTCGGGGATCCAACTTTCATCAGCTTTTCCAGGCTTCCAATTCCCGGATCACCCCATGCAAACAAAGTGTCTAAATAAGTACAAACAAATGCATCCTTAGTGGGGTTGCACTTTCCAATTAAGCACTATGAACTTGCTTATGTGCATGCAAATAAAATGTCATGCTCATCAGGAGAGCATACTTTTGCATCAAGGAGTATATAGCAAACGGCGTATAATCTGATTGAAGGAAAACATCTCTATGCCTGAGGAGTGTCAGTTTGGCTGAATCCGCTTGTGATGCAGCTGACTGTGTGCCGGACACCACAGTCAGAAACAATCTTAGCAGAGACAATCTTAGCCTTCAGTGCGCAGTGACACATTATCCTTTCTGAGGCCCAAAGTCAATCCTACCTGCTTTATTATCCACCCCATCCATTCATCCATTCATTCATTCACTCATTCATCAAATAGATTCTAAGCACCTCCTAGCTGTCAGTACATTATGAGTGCATAGTAAGAGCAAAACAAGTATGGTTGGATTGAACAAATGCAATGGTGAAGGCTGTGAGCACATAAAAGAAAAGATGCCCATGACACAGTGGCTTCTTTATAAAGGCAACGTTTAAGCTAAATAAACAAGATATGGAAGAAAATCCTGGGCAGAGAGAACAAGAGTCATTGGCCAGTTTGACTTGGTAACAAGTCACATGAGCTGAAGCATTAACTTTAGAATGTGCCTGCATTTGCTCCATGCTGCCTGAGTTATACGACTGCAGTGCTCTGAGTCATGACCATGGAACTTGTCTCAGTGAAGCCAAGATCCAAGACTGCACTTCAGAAAAGGATAGAAATCAATGCTCAGGACATCTTTCTTTCTAAAAGTTATTTATACCTATTACTCAATACAGGGCACATCAAAAGGAGCAAGGATAATTGATTTTCTAAAAAGCAGTCCACTGTTTCACCAGAAAGAAAGAAATTAGAAAACATAGACAATGAAATGCAAGAAGGAACTGAAGGAGATTCTTGGCTCATGCAGTGGACACCAATATCAACCAGAACATTTAATGACATAAAAATCACGCTGTAATATGTCAAATAATTCAATCTAAGGTTGGGCTCCCACCAAGAAAACACTACAAATGGAATATTCACTAGATCCCCTGAATACAGATGCTAAGATTCCTGAAGGGAAGGATGACATTGGAATGGCAGCAAGGGTCTGTTTCTCAGGATGCTGTAAGATGAATTGAGTAAAAGGGCTGTCCTGTGACAGTCAGGGAAGTCTTCTCCAAGCAAAGGGATTTCAGACAGCAATGTGGCTCCTACATTGACTGATGGTTCAGCTCTAAATGTACGATGAATTCAAATGGGAAAGTGTAATCCTCCTGACAAAGGTGCTTCACACACAGCATCCCAGATTAGCCCTAATTACTTCACAAAAGGAAATTCCCTGTTCCTTTTCTGGATGAAGTCACAATTCTCAATATTTTTCTCAGCTGCAATATGACTGCTGCCATGCTAGAGGAGTCCCTAGGGCTTGTGGCAGTGCACCATTCTGTGACATCTTTCTTCACAATATTCCTGTCTTTCTGACAGATTTACTGATGAAATGGGAGTCTGGCTAAATGTCCAGGCAATGAGAAATGGACATTGGTCTTTCAGCACTGACTCATCTCCATGAACGGCTATTTGTTTGCTTGTGTTCCATCCTCATCAGGACTAGTTCACTTGACTAGAGCAAATGACAAAAATGAAAATAAAAATATAATGAAATAAAGATATATACAATAAAAAAGATCATGAAAAGGAGTATTTTTCTTGA
>PVIR01005697.1:44431-70608 GCA_004026965.1 Petromus typicus | reverse complement strand
TTGGAGACAGGGTCTCGCTTTGTGGTTCAGGCTGGCCCCAAGCTCAGCCTCCAACTCACATCACAATCCTCCTGCCTCTGCCTCCCGAGTGCTGGGATTACAGGCGTGAGCCACCACGCCCGGCACTGTGGCATGTGGTACTAGTTGCTGCTGGGTGTGGGTCTCCACACCCAGTATTGTTATGTGGTTACCAGGGAATTGAACCGGGCCCTTGCGCTTGAGAGACAGGCGCCGGAACCACTGAGCTAATTCCCCGGCCCTTGTGTGTAAGTTTTATTAGGAAGAATAAGAGTGGCTTTTAGTGTCTCCTTCTGATTTATTTTATTACCAAAGCAAAACTTGTATCTGCCTATTTTAGTTGCTTATATCTTTCATGTGGTGGAGAAACACTGCTTTCCACAGTATTTAATTCCTTTTTTTTTTTGAGGCAGGGTCTTTGTAGTTCAGGCTGGCTCTGAGGTCACTATGCAACCCACGTGAGCCTCAAACTCACAGCAGTCCTTCTGCTTCTGCCTCCTGAGTGCTAGGATTACAGGCATGAGCCACCGTGTCCAGTACTGTGGTATGTGGTACTGATTGCTGGTGGGTGTGAGTCACCATGCCCGGCATTGTAGTATGTGGTACCAAGGATAGAATTTGGGATCTTGTGCTTGCCAGGCAGATGCCAGAACTACTGAGCTAAATCCTTGGCCCATAGGTTCCTATTTTAAGTACTACCATTAGCATCTGTCTGCATGGTCAAAGTCTAAGCTAAAAGAGATTCTTATTTTTCTTTTTCCTGAAAATTATACTCCACTTTCAGAATTTTTGCCACACACATACCTGCATTCTTACAAAGGGATGATGTACAAGGTTACTCATCACAACATGTTTTAGAATGACAAAAGATAAGGCATACAGTAATTGAAGTATCCATCTGTAGGGGGCCAAACAAATTAAACTGGGACATCCATCCTTTGGAATACTGTGATATAGCTGTAAAAATGATTAAGGAAGCTGTCTGTGAGTTGAAAAGATCATAAGATATGATATTAAGGCTGAGGATTTAGCTAGGTGCTTCTGTTGCCTGCCTTGTAAGTGCCAGGTCTCTAGTTTGATCCCCAGTAGCCACATACCACAGTGCCAGGCATAGTAGTAGCTCATGCCCATAATCCCAGCACTTGGAAGCAGACGCAGGAGGATTGCTGTGAGTTGGAGCTCGCCTGGACTACATAGTGAGCTCAGAGCCAGCCTGAACAACAAAGCAAAATCCTGTCTCAAAAAAAAAAAAAAAGATACAATATTAAAAGAAAAAGCAAGGAACAGAACAAGACATGTGCTATCTTTTATGTAATAAAGGGACAGAAATAATAAATTTACATAAACAAATACAAGAAGTATGCCGAAGAAACTACTGAACTATATTTCTTTTATACGTTAAAAATTATCAGATGAGGGCCGGGGATTTAGCTCAGTGGTTCCAGCACCTGTCTTGCAAGTGCAAGGACCTGGGTTCAATCCCGGTAACCACATAACAATACTGGGTGTGGAGACTCACGCCCAGCAGTGATCAGTACCACATACCACAGTGCGGGGCTAGGTGGCTCACGCCTGTCATCCCAGCACTCGGGAGGCAGAGGCAGGAGGATTGCTGTGATGTGAGTTTGAGGCTGGGCTCAGGGCCAGTCTGAACTACAAAGCGAGACCCTGTCTCAGAAAAACCTTAAAAAAACAAAACAAAAAAGTTATCAGATGAGAATCTTCCTATATGATTCTGTTTAAATTCCAACTATGCTTTTAGATTAGGTTCTCGGCTTGGTTCTGAGCATGTTTTGAATGGACATTGTATGTATTTAGGTTTGTGGAGTCATAGTATCCTGTTTTTCCCTGTGATCACATTTCAGTGCTTAGCTAGTACCTACTTTGCTTACTTGGGGTGTTTTGGTTCACAAATGTAATTCCACAGTTCTGTCACAAACTGAATTGGTCATAGACCAAATCAGATTGCCCTATAAGATCAGCATTAAACCTAATCATTAAATTTCATTTGGTTTGCAACATTTGGTTGGTGACCAGAATTGTGGAAAGAATTATGTTTGTGACTGAGGTACCACCTAATGTAATGAATGCTATTTACTATTTTCCCTACAACAGGTAATATCTCCTAGTTGAGAACAATCTCTGATGTGTTTAGAATTGACTTATTGACTCTTGCTGTGAAAAGTGTGATTTTTTATTCTTGGTTTTTGGTTTCATTTGTTTCGTTTTAGGAATGATTTTTTTTTCTTCTTTCATAGGATAGTATATCATTAGAGATTGCCCAAACATGTAGAACATGTATGTTTAAGCTATACTAAGGGGTGAAACATACTTATATAGTTCATTTATTTGCAAGGGCTTTGGAGCACTGGTGCTTTTTCATTATTAAAGGCCTGGGAACTCAAAATTTCTATAATTAATATAGTTTACAGATAACCTTATCATGCCTTGTTTTTTTGGTTTTTTAAAATTTACTGTGTAGCCTCATTTAGCCTTGAACTTGAAATCTTCCCATTTAGCCTCTAGAGTACTTGGAATACAGTTGTATGCACCACACCCAGTTTAATATAGCTTGCTTTCTTTGTTTCACATACGTTTAGAGCTTTTTGGGGGAAGGCAGAATCAGTAAAATATATGTATCAAAAGTAACTCATTATTGTTTTGATTATGCTGGAATTTGAAACTAGGGCTTTTGTACTGAGCTATATCCCCAGTTCTTTAAAAATGTCTTAACATTTTATTTATTTGATTAGTTAGTTATTTATAGCTAAGGTCTTGCTGAGTTAGTTGCCAAAGCAGGACTGAAGCTTTCAATCTTTCTGCCTGGTACTGCTAAAGTGTAAGGACTGTTATATATGATAGTTAGAAATTAAATGGGTGCCTTTCTAGCTTACTTTGGATTACCAACTGAAAAAATACAAAATGCTAGTGTTTTGCTATAATACTTTCACATGTTGTTGCTTTTATTGTTTTCAGAATATTAAAAGTTGACTACAATAATACATTAAAATATTCATCCTTGTTCTTTATTTCACTCTGAAGACAATCGCTGTCTCTGATTTGTTCTCCCCCCCAAAGGGATTCTTAAGGATTACTTAAGAGAGCTTCCTTCCCCTCTGATAACAAAGCAGCTTTATGAGGCTGTACTAGAAGCAATGGTAAAAAGTCCTTTGAAAATGTCCTCGAATGGTTGTGAAAATGATCCCTGTGATTCTAAGTACACTGTTGATCTGTTGGATTGTCTGCCACGTGTTGAGAAGGTAAGCGTAATTGGCATGCATTTTTCCTGGAGGATGTATTATATGTTTAGTGGATTATATAATTAGCTCCGGGCTACAGTTTAGGTTTTTGACATTTGTGGCACACAAAGAGTTAAGCTCTGCCTTTATTCCTTTTTAAGCAGTATGAATCTAGAAATCAGTTTTATCTTTTCTATACCTGACTTTAGCCTAGGTAGGCATGAATATATCTTACAGATTTTTAAAATGTATTATCTTGTTATTAAAATATTTGTTAGAATGGAGATGTAGAAGAGTGTATAATTATAATTATCAGTATCCAAAGACAAGTAGAATTAATATTTTGGTGTTATTTCCTTTTAGTATTTTTAAATATGCTAATTGTTTAATGTGTATGATTACCCTTAAAACTTCAGTAAACCCTTTTACCAATACTTTTTCTTCTCTCCTTGCCTCCCTCCCCTTGGCAAATCTAATCTTGGCACATTCTCCTCAAATACTGCAAAAGAGACAGGAAGTTGGCTGATCTACAAAACCAGCCTCAGCCCAACTTCAGCTGCTTTTCCTTAGAGTAGAAGGGAGAATAAAAGAAAGATGTGGCTGGGCTTCTCCAGAGAAGGCTAACTTTGTTCTCATTTCTTACCATGCAGAAGCAGAAAGTGCAGCGATGATTGTAAGTGCCACTTTTAAGTGAGGAAAAGAGGTTTAGGGAAGTTGTAGTTTTTGTGAGTGTCATATCTGTCACATGAATTTATCTGTACTATTAACATCCTTTCTAGAATGGCTAATAGCCTGTTGAATGAAATTGCTCTAATTCACCATTCCCTTTTATAAAGTATTTACATTTTGAGCCTATTTGTGTAGATTCATGCACAGATTTTTTTTTTTTTTTTTAGTTAGAATTACTTATTACTGTAGAATCTCAGAGGTGGAATTTCACCTTTAAATGATGTGAATATTGTAAGACTCACTATCAGTTTTCATACTCCCTTTCAAAAGGGACCTAACATCTTTCAGCTCATTTAGTACACAAAAGGGTATTTTGCCTGAACTTCAATGTTTTTTTGTACTATTGAAATGGAAACTAATATATTTATCCAGTTGGTGTGTGTTTGTGTGTGTGTGTGTGTGTGTGTGTGTGTGCTATTTTTTAACTGTTATACAGATAATACCCTTGAGAAGTCAATGTACATGGAGCCCCATTTATATTAGGAAATACACTATAAATGAAAATGAAGGACAGATATTACGATTTACATGTCTTACTTATTTTAATTTCAGCATCTTGATGTTAGCAACCTCTGGCTGTCATTCTCTCCATTCTTTCCCTTTATAACCAAACGTAAAGAATGTGTAAAGAGAAGAGAGAGAATCCATGTCAGTTCCTCATCACTTCTTCACCCCTCAACTGCCCCTCACCGGCGCATTGGAATCTGCCTTCTGACCTCATCTCTTTGCACTTTCTCTTGCCAAACAGATGTTTCTTTTACCTTCAGACATAATGCCATTTGTATTTCTTCTTTATTTCTAAGATTTTTAAATTAGTTTTAGCAGTCATTTCTTCAATATAATTTATGAAGAAAATATTTTGTTAAGTGATTGATTGTACACCACTGCTTCAAAAAACATCATTCTTTTTTATAAATTCAAAAAGCTGAAAAACCCTTCCACGTGAGCCAACTCCCCATACTAGTTTCTTTAAGGATTAAAGGTTAAGATTATATATATATATATTTTTTGTAAACTTCTCTTTCATTCTAACTGTACTGTTTTTTTGTACTTTAAAATATATTAGTTGAGAAGCACATTTATCTTTTAAAAATGTCTTTCATAATTTGAATAATTATAGGGTTTGACCATGTTCTGAAGTTACGAAGCTTCCTACATAGGATAGTCCCTTCCCTGCTGAACAACTGTAGCATTTATCTGAACTGAAAAATGAATTCTTCCCATCATACCTGCTGCTGTTGGTACTGTAGAGAGAGTAGAGAGGAAAGAATTGATAATGCACTTTCCTAGGGACAACAGTGGAGATTTGCAGTGCATTCATAAGCATTTTATAAAGCACATATTCTGCAAACATCTAATAGAGTGAATTATGTTTTTAAAACTGTAATGTTCATATAAGAAGATAAATCCCAGGTTCCAACTACCCAACCTACAAGCAAACCATTGAAACAACTTTTTAAAAGTGACAGGATGCCTGTTTATATTTTCTACCAGAAATTCTGTCCTTGTATTTTCCCCTATAGGAGTGCATTAAGTGCAATTTAATTTAATTTAATTTAGGCAACCCTGAAGATGTTGCTGGATCATTTGAAATTGGTGGCTTCTTATCATGAAGTGAATAAGATGACCTGTCAGAACCTGGCTGTGTGCTTTGGACCAGTGTTGCTAAGTCAGAGGCAAGAGACTTCTACCCATAACAACAGAGTCTTTACTGATTCAGAAGAACTTGCAAGTGCTTTGGATTTTAAAAAACATATTGAAGTTCTTCATTACTTGCTCCAGCTCTGGCCAGGTAAATGGTTCCATGGCAATATTTTTTAATGATAGAGTGTCTGAATTAGTCATTAAACATGTGATTGAAGAAAGTCTTTTTTTTTTTTTTTTAATTTTACTTTTTCAATTAGGAATTCATACCTGCTTTTTAGATTTTTCTGTCTTTGCTGATAATATTGTAGACATATAGGGGTCAGTGTACACATTTTGGATTCAGTCAAATCTGGATCTGAATCTTGGGATTTATTAGCAATCCCTAAACATCACAGAACCTCAGTCTCATTTTTGTCATATGAATTTAATAATAAATTTACAGACTTTATATAAGCATTATGTATATAAGATACTCAACACAGCTTTTGGCACATACTACTAGTTAATATTATTTTCTTTACCCCTCTCATTTTTCCGAGATCAGAAGAGATTGTACAGGGTGATGTTGCCATAGGCTTCTTTTTTAATTCAACTAATAGGAAGCAGAATTCATTTTTCTGCTTAAATTTATCCTTCTTTCTGACATTTATATTTATGGTTATTCTTTTTTTTTTCTTCTTCCTTAGGTTTTTTTTTTTTTTTTTTTTTTTTGAGACAGGGTCTCGCTTTGTAGTTCAGGCTGGCCCTGAGCTCAGCCTCAAACTCACATCACAGCAATCCTCCTGCCTCTGCCTCCCGAGTGCTAGGATTACAGGCGTGAGCCACCACGCCCGGCACTGTGGTATGTGGTACTGGTTGCTGCTGGGGTGAGTCTCCACGCCCAGTATTGTATGTGGTTACCGGGGATCAAACCTGGGTCCCTGCGCTTGCAAAACAGGCTCCAGAACCACTGAGCTAAATCCCTGGCCTCTGGATCTTTAAAAAGGCAGAAAATGGTTGGTAGAGTTACTATCCATGAGAAAATGGATGATGACATCCAAATGCAGTGAGATGGGGCCATCATCTAACCATTTACTCGGTGAATGCTTGATCATCCTCGGCCATTCAGGAGCATTTCCTTGCTACATAGCTATATATCTTAGCTTTCTTTTTGGAATTTCTTCCACCTCAGAGTTATCAAGAGTTAACTACGCCCCTTTATTACTTTTGAAACTTTTTTGTTTGTTTTTTTTAAATTTTGAGATGAGAAGATAATTTGCTTTGAGATTTCTATTTGAAAAATTATACCTTCAAATTAATTAGTTAAAACTCCAGCATATCAACATTAGAAGATAAAAATCATCCTGCCAGTATTTATCCAGAGATCTTTCCACAAGGTCCCATATTCTTTAAAGTCACTTTGGGGCTGATTGACAAGTGGTCAGGGGAACGAACAATCTTCTGTTTTATGTGTTACATATTGGGTTACATATGAGTCAGCTTTGCCAGCACTGGGACACAGTACCCGATACCCACAAGTTAAAGTGGGAGAGGTTTAATTGATGGTTTCAGCAGATTGAGTCTGCTCAGCTGGCTGCAGGGAGAACTGTGGTTTGTTAGGAAATACCATGTGTCTCTACAGTAACCTTCTGATTTTCAGAAATTGAATTTTTAGCTTAGAAGATGGAACAATTTAGTTAGCTTTAAAAATATTTTTGAAGAAAACACACAGAAATCCTGTTTGAGTCTGCTAAAAGCAGCCTTGAGAAACTGGCAACAAAAGAAATCTGAGTTGGGCAAAGTGGTGTGTTCCTATAACCCCAGTGCTCCAGAACTTGAGGGAGGAGGATTGCAAGCTGAGTCCAGCCTAGGCAACTTGGGGAAACCCTGTCTCGAAACAAAATATAATAGGGTTGGAAATGTAGTTTAGTGTGTATCCACTACCACAAAAAAAAAAAAAAAAAAAAAAAAAAACAATCTGGATTTTGCAGGTGACTGTTAGAAAATACATTTTTAGTAAGATATGACTAAGGTGCACAAAAAAATAACATGACTGGGTCAGATCAAATGGCCTGAAAGTTATCAATAAATCATTGGTTGATTGGCAACAGGCCTGATAATAGGCAGAAAAAAGAGGTATAGCACAGAGAGTAAAAGGAAAAAGTAAGGAGACCGAAGATAGCAGTGATAGCCATTTTGCGATTCGATCAGTTAGTGGTACAGAACATTTTATACTGACATTAAAGATCAATTTGTAAAATAAATACTCAATTTGTAGGTTTTGGAAATTTTTAGATGAAAAATGTTTGGTTATTAAGGATGATATATAATAACTATTCCAAAAATGCAATTTTAGGTAGAAATTTAAACATACCTGTACACAATTATGAAGTATACTAATACAAGTAAAGTATGTGGCTTCTGAATAATTTACTTAATATCACTATGTCTCAAAAACTAGAATAAGCAAGTTTGTACGGTTTTTTACTTGACTTATTTTGCTCAATGATAAGCATTCATTCTGTGTTATAGATTGTTGTGTTGTCACTGATTAATGCAACTTTCAATTTAGCAAAGGAAAATATAGAAGAGGCGTTAACAGACAGTACATAAGCAAAAAGAAAAAGTCAGTATGGGAAGTCTATTAAGTAAGCCTGCATTTCAGTTAAGTCAGTTTTGTATGTAGAAGTGGCTTAAATATTTTGGCCAATATATACAAGAGTAAACAATCCAGCCAAAATCTGTTATGAAATACTGTTTTTCTCTATGATAACACTCTATATAGTTAGTACAGTGTTAGAGATATAATATAACTTATATTGGAAGCAAATAGTCTTAAAATGAATGTTATTTGGAATTGTTAAATACTTATTCTTAACAAGAATGAGAAAATAAAATATCTGTACTATTTACAGGCAATAAATGAAGACTATTAGTAGCTTATGCTGTAAAATCAAACTCAGGTAATAGATGGTTAAGTCTAGCCTTTGTGTACTTCATCAAGGTAAAAATTTGGGCTGCTTAGTAAATTATGACACTGCCACTAATTACAAAAAAGCCCACTAAAGTCAGAACTTTTAGAGTAATCACTTTAGATGCCTTTGCCTCATTTAGTGTTTGAAGAAATGGAATTTCTGTTTTATTTGTATATCAACATGCCTTGCCTGCTTTTTGCTATAGTCTTTAATTTAGGAGAAGCTACCAATTTAGCTATTGTTTGAATTATAGCTAGATAATAATTAACTTGCACAGAAAGTTAATCAGCATTGGAAATTTGATTTATTTTGGGACATTCTGATATAGCATGAATTAGCACCACTGCATATTCTACTAGCTTCTATGCCTAATCTTAATTATGTCTGGTGATAGAAAAAAATAATTATGGAATGCTTCCTTTTGATAGTATGCATGCTTTTGTTTGAATGCATGTTTATAGTTGATTATTAAATAGCTTACCTTCTGTTTTTTGAGACCAGGTGAATTCCTGTTACTAAAGCAAATTTACTGTTGATTTCTAGCACAACATTTAACTGTCAGAGAATCAGCAGACAATTTGTTCCCAGAACAATCATCTTCTGTCAACTATTTGAGGCGGAAGAAAGAACGACCTTACATGTTAAATCTGAGTAGTACCGATTCATCAGGAGTACGTAGGTCAAGGCAGACCAGATTAGACAGTCCACTTAGCAATCGCTACGCGGGAGACTGGAGCAGCTGTGGAGAGAACTACTTTTTAACTAAAAAGGAGAACTTAAATGATGTGGATTATGATGATGTACCTTCAGAAGACAGAGAAAAGAGAGAAGATGATAGCAAAATGCATGGGCCAGAAATAATGATGGAGCAACCAATTTCCACATCTAGAGAGTATACATTTCAGTCATACTTGACAGTGCAGACCATTGAGTCTACAGTGGATCAAAAAGTTAATCTCAAAGATTTACAAGAAAGTATTGATACTTTGCTTGGCAATCTGGAACGTGAGCTCAACAAAAACAAGCTTAACACGAGTATTTGAGATTGAGGGAATTTATCTGGGTTTTAATAATGTCTTAAAGTTTCAAATTACTTTTCACTTTCTTTTCTGATACCTCTCACTGTGTTGTTCTATTTTTTTAGTCTTGAAACCTTCAGTTAATTTCTAGTAAGTTCATGTGATTCGATTAAAAACACTATTCAATAATATATTTTTTACTTATCTCATTAGGAAATTTTTGGAGGGCTAAGCTAACCTGAACTTGTTGAATATTTTAATAAACCTTGCTAGTTCTGTGGAGGTAACTTTCTAATGCACTTACCAAGTTCAGGTAGCTTAGTAGTGAAAATTTTTGTATTTTATAGGAACTGCTTCTCTGTACCTGAGACAGACATCCCTTTTAGGTATCCATTGTGTGAGGGAGACATTGCAGCTGCCCAGTTTGATTTGCAGTAGAAATCCTTGTATGCTGCAACATCACGTGGTCCCATTTCATTTGCAATGCAAATGCTGCTATAAGAAAACCTTTTTATAAATAAAAGTAAAATTATAAAAATATTAATGTATGCTGTATTAACATTCAGTAATTATTTAAACTTATACAAATTAAATATTTTTATAATCCTGAAAATGTGTATATATTTATAAGTGCATATATGTATAGGTATTAGAATGAGAAGAGGGATTGATTGTAGAATCACATGTACTTTTTAAGATATATATGTCATGAGACCAAAATTATTAGCTAAAAATGTCTTTTTCAGGGAAAGGAAATTTAAGGTAAAGGAAGATTTACATAAAAACACTTGAAAAAAAAAAACACTAGAGGCATCTGAATAGAAATAATTAATGGACTTTCTTTTTTTTGATTCATAAACAGTCGCAACATTCGTTGGGAAAACTCATCTTTTAAAGTGACAAAATCCTTCAACTCTTAATTGATACAGTGTCTAGTTTTCTACACTGGTAACTTAAATTTTAAAAATTTCAACTCTTCTATGCATTTTTATATTCTGTGATGTGTTAAATATTTATTTTAGTAGCACATTTGTAATGTTGACATTATAATTACCCCCATTTATTTCTAAAGAAGTCATCTTGCCAGCACACTACATGGTACTGATTTTTTAAAAAATAACTTATTTGGGCTAAATATATCTGTAAGTTAGTCATCATAGCTATCACAGCAGTGTTTGAAGATGTAAATTTAGAAGACTTTTTACATTGGGATATATTTTTTAAACATATAGGTATATGTTTATTTTAAAATTATAAATAAAATTTGAACTACCAACTTGAAGATAAAACAGCCATTTAAAAACCTGATGTCCTCATTTTTTAAAAATATGATAGTATTTAACTATTTCTATGCAATATACATTGGTAAACAGAATGCTTTATTTATTTTGAGAGCCCATCCATTATAAAACAAATATTTTTATATAAAATTTTCATTTTTTAAAGCTTTGTGTAATGATTTAGAAGACCAAAAACAAAGGAGTGATGAAGTGTGTATCATGAATAAACAGAAGACAGCACTGCTGGAGCCCGGCGTGGTGTTGGGTGCCGGCAATCCCTGGGTTCTGGCGGCTGCAGCAGGAGGATCAGAGTTTGAGGCCAGCCTAAACTATATAGTGAGACCCTGACTCAAAACAAACAAAATGTCTTAAATGTACTATTAAAAATCTTCTGAGGAGAGTGTCTGAGTTTTCTTCCTTTGTTTACTGTATCGTGCATATTATGTGAATTAAATAAGTTGTTCCAGAAATATAAAATTTTATTAAAAGATTATAATCTTAGTGTCATGCTATTATCATAATTATTTTAAGACCTCTTAATAATCTTCTTCAATATATTACCAATTAAAGTATGTATAATAACATTTATTAGTCCAGCGTTGAATTTTCTGGAGTCTGAAATGCTTTAAAGACCATACTGGTATTATTATATTATTTTATTTTGGATGAGAATATCTCTTAAAGTTAATGTCTGCCAATTAAACATATTTTTGTTGTCTGAGAAACTGAGTACTAAGTAAAATCTCTGTTATTAACTGCTTTCAAAGTGCTGAATAAATTTGAATGCCTTTAAGGGACCTTTTAAAATTTTTCTGAGTTTTTATACATTTTATAATTTCCCAGAATCTCTGTACAAAGACTGTCAACCCTTATTTCTTTCAGAGCAGCCAGCTTTAATATTTGAAGATTAAAAGCAGTTATAACTTTAGTCTTTAAATTTCTTTTTTCTTTTTGAGTTTATTGGTACACTTCAGGTATACATTATCACATTCATCCTCTGCCTTTCCATCCATTCTTCTGCTTCCCTATATACGTAAGCTTTGTTTCCATTTTTTCCTTTATACCATCAATTTTTTTTTTTTTTTAAGATATGGTCTTGCTTTTGTAATTCAGGTTGGCCCTGAGCTCACTATGTAGCTCAGGCCAGCCTCAAACTCATAGCAATCTTCCTCCCCCTTCCCCCTGAGTGCTAGGAATGCAGGCATAAGCCACCACGCCAGACGTGATCTATACTTGACATTATGTGATCTATACTTTCCATTCCATATTGATTTCAGAAACAGCAAAGAAAATAGTTTGATTGTGCTTGAGTATGTAAGAGTATTCATAGTAACCAGGTAATTTATATCCAGTCTTTATATCCTTAAATCTGTGCTTATTTAATCATTCCAAATGTAAACAAATGGATTCTGTTCTTTCATAGCCATAATTCTCCAAATCATGCCATGTATCATTTGCTTCATGGGTCATGGCATTTGCATATTTTCATATTTCCTGGAATATTTGATTTCAAATACTTTCTTTAACTTTATGTAGCTCAGGCAAGTCTGGAACTCACAGCAATCCTCCAGCCTATGCTTCTTGACTGCGGGGATTACCCGCGTGAGCTACCAGGCCTGGCCTTGTGTTGTGTGGTACTGATTGCTGATGGGTGTGAGTCACTGCACCGGCATTGTGTTATGAGTTCCCAGGGATCAAACTTGGGACATTGCACTTGCAAGGTAGGCACTGGAACCACTAGCTAAATCCCCGACCCTTCTTTAACTTTTGTAATCATGCTATTGAATGCCCAGTTTGTTCAGAATGCTTTTAGTACTCATCTGGGGATTTCTGAAGTATACTCTTTAGTTTTATATTATTTTGCCAGAACAAAATATCTTCTACTCTGTAAGATTATTTTATACTTTTTAATCAACTTCATAAAATTTTGATTTTTAGCTCTCGTCTTGAGATGCATTTTCTTTGTGGTCCTTTGTTTTATCTTGTATTTAGCGCCCCCTCTTTCTTGTATTTTTAAAAAATGTATTTGCAAGCACTCTTTTTTGTCCCATTACAAATGGATGTAAACTAAATCCTTACTGGTCTGACCAGGCCTTTACTTCTTTATTTTTCTTTTTTTTTTTTTTTTTTTTTTTTTTTTTTTTTTTTTTTTTTTTTTTTTTTTTTTTTTTTTTTTTTTTGAGACAGGGTCTCGCTTTGTAGTTCAGGCTGGCCCTGCGCTCAGCCTCCAACTCACATCACAGCAATCCTCCTGCCTCTGCCTTCCGAGTGCTGGGATGACAGGCGTGAGCCACCACACCTGGCACTGTGGTATGTGGTACTCACTGCTGGACATGAGTCTCCACGCCCAGTATTATATGTGGTTACCGGGAAATCAAACCCAGGTCCTTGCACTTAAAAGAAGACTCCGGAACCACTGAGCTAAATCCCTGGCCCAGGCCTTTACTTCTTCATTTTGATTTGATCAGCAGTCCTACATAACTCATTATCCTAGGGCCAGGGATTTAGCTCAAGTGGTACCGTGCCTACTTGGAAACACAAGGGCCCGAGTTCAATCCCCAGTACTGCAAAAACAAACCAAAAAAATTCCATAAGAACCTCATTGTCCTTTAAACTTTGAAGGTATTTACTGTTACCTTCAAGCACCAAGTTTGTAGACATCTACCAGAGAAGAAGCAATCAGGATAGTGAGGAATGATTGGAATATGCATACATTTTGACGTGGGAGCCAGAAGAACTGACGGACTGTGGGGAGGAGCCAGGCCCAGCTGCTCGATAGACTGCCCTCAAGAGAGACTGAAACAACATTTTCATGGTTTTAAAATGAATTCCTTGCATTAGATGTTATTATAAATGCAGTCATTATCAAAACGTCTTCATGTTCTGTTCACATAAAATACTAGTGCTTTTTGTAGTTGGTGAAGCTTCTCTGACTGGCACTGTCAGAAGCTTTCTTCCCTGAAACCTGTCCAGGTAACACACCACATAACGCTCTCTGGAAGATTTCAGGTGTGTAGCTTACTAGGGAATCTGAAGACGCTGATTTGGGTAGTACTATGGGTCTGAAAAGAATTTTGCTTCTGGACTACAGGATGGATTTGAAGATTATGATACTGTGGTCTTTCAAACATCATTTTTAGGTACTTTGATATAGTGTAATTATGTTTAAGAGTAGCAAGTCCCAAGAAGGAGTCAGAGTATGAGGAAATACTCTTGCCCTCTTCCCTGTTTTGGATTTTGGTTCCAGTAAGGTTCATAGTTGATGGGTTGTGAAGAATTACAAGTCAGAGTTCTTGGTTGCATTCTGATTTAGCCAAAAAAAAAAAAAAAAACACTGGCTGACTACTTCATGCAATGTTGGAGTTGTTGAAAAAATAGTATGTCAAGCAATGTTGCTTTAGGATGCTGGCCAAGTTTTATATCTTGGTGTAGGTCACAATTTCACAGGTAATGACATATAGTAAGTCGCATAATTTGAGATCAGTAGCCTTTGTAAGTCATATTTTTAAAGCTTATTAAAAAAATACATTGTTAAGCCGAAGAAATAGACTTGGGAAGTGACAGGAATGAGTGACGGCAATCAAGGTCATGTCTGGTTGTGCCTCTGCTGTCAATGCCCCTGCCAGAACAGCCACATGGCCGCTCATAGGATTCATTATCAGACATCTCTACTTGTCTAAGTCATTCTTGGCTCAAGGTCCGTGACAGAAACATCAGACTGAACCCCAGCCGCCAGGACTTAGAGAGCATGCATCCTTTCCCTGAAACTTACACGGGGCTAGATTCTATGGCTACAAAAAGGAATTTGAATACCGACTGAATGAAAGTGGCAAATGTCCCTAACACTTCCCTGACTTCCTTCTTTCCCCTGGTGTCCCCAGAGTGGAGCCCCTCCCACCCAGCCCTGTATCTCACTTATCAAAGTTGTTGAGTGCTGTATGTCCTGAAACTGAACTTCAGTTTATTACTATTAGCACCATAATCTAAGCCGCTGTCATGTCAATCTCTTCCTGATTCACCTCTGATATCACTCTCCCTCCAACTCTCAATCCAGTTTATAGAAACAAAAGTGACCAAAGAAAAGGGTCGCTCTCAGGGCTAGCACCCAAGGCGCGCATCCCTGTCTGAGGGTCTTTGCTGTCGCCATTAATTCCCTATTTCTGGAACGCTCTTAACCCTATTTACTTAGGCAGCTCCTTTTGGTCATTGCAACCTTCAAATCTTGCTTCAAAGAGGCTGTCTCTGAAAGCCAATGAGTAGCTTGCTCTGGGAAATGAGAGGAAGAAGGATATTTAATTATACTTCAGACATTTGTAACTTTGATAATGTTTGCATTTGTACCAAATTTAAAGATAAGAATTTAAAAATGGGATCGGTGCTGTTAGTATCACGTAGCCTTGGCCTATTTTTATCAAGGTGCTTATCTGAAGCTACCTTGTTTTATTCATTATCTGTGTCATCTTTCTAGACTGTGGCAGCATGGACCTTGTATATCTAGTTCACTGCTCTAGGCTTAAGGAGTGTAAGTAGAAGATGCTCAACTAATCGTTAACAAGTGAATATAAAGGGATCTTTGGAGAATAGTTATCCTTTTTTTTAAGATACAATATTTTTGTATTTTAAAATATATTCACTCAGTAAATTATTTGAGGTTAAGAAAGTAGTGTTATCTTTTTATCTTAATAACTGGCCCTTTTTCATGACTAAAAGTGTGTTGATAGGGTAATTTTTAAAAAGATGTGTTTATTTCAGAGTAGAGTAGAAACAGGTACTTAACATTTGCATGAAAGGATATTTCTTCATGGCTTGTATCTTCTTATTTGTAACTACCAAGTCCTGTCATTTCTGGCTTCTAGTAGCTCAATTCATCATTTTTTTTTCACCTTTCATCGTGATGCCCTGGATAAACACCATCATCTGTCACTTGGGTTATTGTAAAAATTTAATACATTGTTAAGTACTGTACTTCTGTACTTGAACCTTCCAGTCTATACTTGATAACACCTCAAGTAATTTGTGTACAACGTGAATTAGATCTCGCTCCTGTGCTTGAAGCTCTCTATGGACTATGCATTCAATTTAGACCAACAGCCCGAGCCCAGTAACGGCCCCCAGACCCACGCAACCTGCCCCCACTGCTGTGATTCAGGTTGCTAAATTGACCAGACACGCAGTCTTCTTACACTTCCTTACATATTTTCCTTTAGAGGGGAAAATGCTTACACTGACAGGTGGTAGATGCAATGTTCAAATTTTCTTTATATTTGAAAATGTTTATAATAAAATGTTGAGGGAAAAAGATCTCAGCTTTTTATGTATAGTTTGTTTGACTTTACAGGTGAATTTTGATACAGAATACAAATCAAACACAGATTTTCATATCCTTGGACAGCACATACTATGCACTATTTCTTTAAATTTTTTTCATTTTAGTGTAATGAATGTATATGTTAATAAAGAAAATATTAAAAAGTTCTAAAAGTTTGCTGAAGTCCTGACATTTCTTATCTACCAATTTAGACAAGCCGTTTTTAGTCACCTAATAATTCAGAATACATTTAGGTGAAACAGTGAATTTTATCATGGCCATAGGGTGAAGTTAGGTAAGAACAGACACAAACTGGCTCACAAACTATCACGCTTCTTGAGCACAGGTTAAGAACAAGGGGTCTCTGTTCAGTATCTACAATTGCAAGTAAAAAATGTAAGCTGTAGGTATGCTGTTTCATAGCTTTCATTAAAAATGTCTTCAGGGTGAAAGGGCTTTTCCCAGTCTTGATTTGACATCCATTGTACTTTTCTAAAGTTGGAATTTTAACCCCCCCAGGGAAGTTTTATTTTCAAGTGTGGAATTTCCAAAGCACTGTACATAGAATAATGAAACCGATATCAGACTCTAACCACACTCTACCTCCAAGAAGCAAAACAGAAAGATTACCTCAAATGCCTTACAAGCATGCTGAGTGATAATTATTTATCAAATATATAAAAGATGTTAATCAAATTTTGAGCAATTAAAAGGTTCTTTCCTCATGTACTTAAACACTTGGCATGAAGGAAAAAGTAGAAATACTAAATATAGTACTTTAAAGTAGTTTCTTTGCTATTCAGCAAGGAAGAATTCTACCTATCAGCTTCATTCAAATTTGTATAAATAAAGATCAGTTTTTCTAGTTTTAGAGAAAATGTATGCTCTAACGTAACAGGTTAAAATTAAAGGACATTTTGTGCACTTTCTATAAAGAAATGTGCTTTAATAAAATCTTTGAGGTCTTCCTTTCTTGTGAGACTTTTTAGTGACTCATCCTATGTAAAGGGTTACTAAACAGAGAAACATGATTTTAAAGAAATAATTGTCCATTAAAAATATTTCTAGGGCCAGGGATTTAGCTCAGCGGTTCCAGCACCTTCCTTGCAAGTGCAAGGGCCCTAGTTTCATCCCCGGTAGCCATATACAACAATGCTGGCCATGGTGACTCATGCCTGTAATTCCAGCACTTGGAAGGCAGAGGCAGGAGAATTGCTGAGTTTCAGGCTTGCATGGGCTACAGTGAGCTCAGGCCCAGCTTGAACTACAAAGCAAGACCCTGTCTTAAAACAAAACCAACCAAACAAACAAAAAAAAGCATTTCTAAAATGTAGGGGGATAAAAGAAAACCATTTGTCTATTAAAAAAATTGTACAGAATTTATCATAGACCAATTTGTAATAGCCTCAAACTGCAAACAACCTAAATGTCCACCAGATGAACTGTGGTATTCCCATACAGTGGTATACTATTTATACTATTTTTCAGCAGTGAAAAAATAGTCCACTATCGATGCATGCAATATGAACAAAATTCAAAGGAGACAGTGGAGAAAAATGAGTTTGTGACTTATGGCTGCACTTGCATAAAATTCTTTCTCAATGCAAACAAATCTGGAGTGTCAGAAAACAGATCTGTGATTCACTTGGAATTAGGGAAGCTCTAGAAGTTACAAAAAGGGGGAAGAAAATTTTAGGATAACGGATATGTTTATTAATATTAATGTTTATATACTTATGCCAAGGCATATCCTATTGTATACTTAAGAAGATATATGTAAACCACAGCTGAGTAACAATATTAAAATTGTTTTGACTGTGAGGTTTATGTAGGAGCAAAATGTTGAGGGTGAGAACATAGGCTTTGAGGACAGTCATGGCTCGTCCTGTGCTCTGTCACTTAATGGCATTCAGGTGGCAGCTCAGTGGTAGAGCACTTGTCAAGCATACATCAGCCCTTGGTTCAGTCACCAGGTCTCAGATCAAACAAACAAACTGAATGAGGTGAAAACCTTGTCTTTACACACTGCTTGTTTCCCCTCCCATTTCTCAGAAGTAGATACGGCAGTTTGATGACTATATCTCCTGACTTTCATAAAAGAGAAATACAGGCATGTATACATTGGTACAGGTACACACACACAGTTTTACACAACTGCGCTCTTATATCTATTGCTGCACTATTGATAATTTGGTGATTTATTTTCTAGTGACAATGAACAAAGGAATATTATTCCTCCTCCCAACTGAGGAGTAATCCTTTCTGTGAATGCGTATGTCTTTGTTACTCTTCTCTTTGCTGAGACAAAATACTCAACACCCCAGTTAAAGGAGGGAAGGTTTGCTTGGATCATGGATTCTACAGCTTTCAGTCCACAGATGTCTGGCTCTAATGCAGGGCGGCATGGCAGAGGGGCATCACGGAGGAAAAACCATTCATGGCAGGCATAAGGCAGCAAAGCAGTGAAGTAACAAGCAGCAAGCTATGAGCAAGTGACAACAGCGGCCTTTCTGTTCCTTATGTTTTATCCAGGCTTTCCTCCCACAAGCCAGTTAGCACTCCCCTCCTGGCGGGAGGGGGCAGCCTCAATCCCAGCCCCACGCCATGAACTAATTCCACCATCACATCCTTGATTCCAGCAGCACACACCCTAGATCCAATCACCTCCAGAAAGCCCTACCTGTGACCATCTGGGGACATCCAGATACAAACCATAAGAGCTGTTTTATATTTAATGGAATGATTCTTTCCACCGATAGGCCTACTATTGGAAATGGCTCCCATTTGCGTTATGTTTAAGGAACTTGCTTTCCTGAAGAAGATATCTAAAGAATACATTTTCAAGTTCACTCTGATTCACAAACTCAAGAATTTTTCCCCTTCATACTTTTTAGGTCACACTTTTTATCAGGTATTTCTTTAGATTTAGATCTCTTTCCACAAAAAGATAGTAGTAAACTCATAAGTAGAATCTGTTGAGATTTCCCACCAGCTTTGGAATCTTTATGCATATCTGGTAAGCTGACTAATGGCCCTAACAGCATTCATGATCTAATCTCTAGAGTCTGTGAATGTTACACTAATGACAAAAGGATTTAGCAGACGTAATTAAGGATTTAGGCATGAGAAGACTTTTCTAGGTTGCCCAGATGGATCCTAAATGTAATTATGAAAAAGGTAGAAGGATTATGGAAGAGAAAAGGCACTGCAAAGATGGACAGAGATTAAAGAATAGAGCCAGGAGCCACGGGCTACCAGGCACAATCAAAAGCTGGCACAGGTAGGGAAGGGACTCGCCACCGGCACCTCCAGAAGGAAGAAGCCCTGCCAACACCCAGCTTTTAGCTTTGCGAGACTCATCTTAGACTTCTGGCCCCTGAAACAGAACAAATTTCTGTTGCTAAATTTCAGTTGTTTTAAACTACTGTATTCACAATAATTTGTCAGTAAACGAATACTGAGCTCTGTTCACAAAGTTCTGTTAACTTCTTTCAGTGAGTATTTTGCAAACAACAGAGCAAAGTTGTACATTTATAGCCAGTTTATAAACAAGTTTATAATGGCCTTGTGTGACATAAAGATGGGCGTACTTACCTCATAAACTCACCTGTTTCTGGCCTTCTCGATGGCTGTTGCAACTGCACCCAAATCCAGGGCCCTTACTTGCATATGGTCTGATGTCTTTGCAATATGGCTTCCCTTTCAGGGGGCTCTCCCGTTCCTCCTAGCCCCGTGGTCCCCAGTGGGGAAGAAGAATTGAATGTTTGTTCCACAGGGGAGATTTAATAAAGTCTGGAGCTTGTTCGCATTGTCCTACCTGAGGAAGAACTCTTACATCTAGTATGCAGAGAACAGCGATGCTGTTAAATATCTTACAAAGCAGAGGCCAACCCCACAATGAAGAAGTATTTGGCACCAAAGAGCAATATTATCTAGGTTAAGAAGCCCTGTTGGGTCCCTCCGTGCCCAGCTCCATTTCAGCTAATTTTTTTTTTTGTTTGTTTGTTTTGTTTTTTTGTTTTTTAAGACAGGGTCTGGCTTTATGGTTCAGGCTGGCCCTGAGCTCAGCCTCAAACTCACATCACAGCAATCCTCCTGCCTCTGCCTCCCGAGTGCTGGGATCACAGGCGTGAGCTACCACGGCTGGCACTGTGGTATGTGATACTGATTGCTGCTGGGGTGAGTTTCCAAACCCAGTACGGTAATGTGGTTACCGGAGATCGAACCCAGGTCCTTCTACTTGCAAGACAGGCGCCGGAACCACTGAGCTAAATCCCCGGCCCCAACAACTCTCAAATCTTAAGAGTTCAATTTTGTCTCAGCAAGGAGAAAAGAAAGGCTGTCCCTAAACTTGGTTAAAATAACAATACATTGACTTTGTTCACCAGTCTGAATGTGGTTATCTGGGCAGAGAGCTCATCTCTGCTCTGCTCAGCCTCAGTTGGGGGAGTTTGCAGGTGGGGGAGGGGGCGGGGGGGGGGCAACATCGGAAGCCACGTGCTTTCACGCGTCTGGAGCCCACGCTGGGCGCTAGCGGGTGTCTCAGCCTCGCTGTCGAGCAAAACACCTGTGTGCTGTCTGTGCAGCCCGGACTAGTTCACCACAGTGGCTGAGTTCCAAGAGTGAATGGTTGGTGAGAGAGGAAGTTGGGAAGAAGCTGTGTTGTCCTTTATATCACGGCCTCTAAAGTGACGCAGTGGCACTTACACTTCCTGTTCTTTGAGGTGGCCACAGACCCTTGTCCAGTTTGCAGGGGAGGTAGAATCCTTGATGGGGATCGTGGCAAGAGCGTGTGGGACGGGGAATATTTCTGTGGCCGTTACTGAGAATTCCTATGGCCACAGCGGACTATACAAACCTATACTGTAGATGTATTTTTTGACTCTGTGACTTTCACTATTAATAAAACATCATCAGTTTCTCTTATATTCTCTAAAAATTGTTCTGAGCACTGCTCATTTTCCAGGAGAAGACTATATGTGACTTGTTTTCCAAATATACACAGATACTTGTGCTACGTAAGGTACTAGTCATTTTAGAGCCTGTTTGAATTATTTTTTATTTTTGAGACAGGGTCTTGCTTTTTGTATTTCAAGCTGGCTCTGAGTTCACTGTGTAGCCCAGGCAAGTTTCAAACTCACAGCAATTCTCCTACCTCAGTCTCCCAAGTGCTGGGATTATATACGTGAGCAACCACACTCAGCACTCTGGTATGTGATGACCCAGGATTGAACTTGGGACCCTGCACTTGCAAGGCAGACACCGGAACCACTGAGCTAAATCCCCAGCCCTTGAATTCTTGATTGCTTTTTATCCATGGAAATGGAATAGCATTTTCAAGGAAACAGAGGCAAGAGTGCATAGCACATATACAAAGGTAGAAAGACAGAGGCTGACAAAGTCAGCAAGGCCATGTTACAGGCTGGTAAAGAACTGAGAGGCGAAGAGAGCCAGTGCTTCCTAGGCTGTAAGCAGGGAAGAGTTGGGGTTCAGATTTGAATTTTAAATGACCACTTGGGCTCAGAGTTGAGTATGTACAAATGCGGGATTTAGACTGCCACGTACCCCCCACATCTCTTGCTCACGGGGTACTTCAGACTTTGCTTAGAATATTGCATATTCTTTCAACCTATAGACACAGATAATTTCAACAGGAAAGGGGTTTTCTTCTTTCTTCTTTTTTTTTTTAGGTTTTTTTGAGACAGGGTCTCGCTTTGTGGTTCAGGCTGGCCCCGAGCTCAGCCTCAAACTCACATCACAGCAATCCTCCTGCCTCTGCCTCCCGAGTGCTGGGATTACAGGTGTGAGCCACCACGCCCGGCACTGTGGTATGTGGTACTGGTTGCTGCTGGGCGTGAGTCTCCACACCCAGTATGGTATGTGGTTACTGGGGCTCGAACTCAGGTCCTTGTGCTTCCAAGACAGGCACTGGAACCGCTGAGCTAACTCCCCGGCCCTCTTCTTTCTTCTTGATATCTTTGCTGTGCCATTTTTATTTTCCTAGTGACTTAGTAAAGGCTTAAGCCCAATTCCTCTCATTGACTATCCACCTATTCTAATGACACTGAATGTTGTCAAACCTACTGAATTCAAGATAAGCTCAGTTGTGATATAACAAACCAGAAGTCTTGATCATATGTTAAATAAAGGGTAATGTCTTGCGTATAGAAAGTTTGATACAAGTTAAGAAATTTTTCTGTTTCATAAATTATGACAATCAGAAACATAGAAGGGGAAGTTATAGTTGGTGGATTTTGTAAGCTGAGTTAAAGTCAGGCCTGCTGTGGCGTCTGATATTTCCACCCATATCCTGTTGGCTGGAATTCAGCCATGCAGCTCTGGCTGAATTGCAGGGCTGGCTGGCATATGCAGAGCCTCACATCCATATTTACGTGTACAGGTGGATTCTGTCCCCTTCCTCCCCACCCAGATTTTGTACTCAATTAAAACCAAGATTCTGTAAACAAATGAATGTAGAGCTTTGTGTTTCGAACTCTGTCTACAAGGTACTGTTTCTGAATACTAGACCGTTCACCAGTATTTCCTCTCAGAGCCCAGGGATTTTCTCGAGTTTTTCTCCTAGTGCTGTGCTTGTCGGTGAAATGCAAACAAAAATTTCCAGTGGTCATAAAAAAAGAAAGATAATTGATGGTTATGTGGTTCCCTGGTTGACATGGACAGGGTAAAGACATGGTCAATGTCTTCCTACCTTACAAGCAGGTGGTCCTCTTGCTCTCTCTTTTTTGTTTAAATAACTAATGTTTGGGCTAGGATTTAGCTCAGTGGTTCTGGTGCCTGGTCAAGGTCTTGGGTTTGATCCTAGTAACCACAAACCACAGTGCTGGGAGGGCATGGTGACTCACCAGCAATCAGTATCTCTTATCACATTGAGGGCTGTGGTAGCTCACGCCTATAATCCTAGCACTCTGGAGGCAGAGGCAGAAGGATTGCTGAGTTTGAGGCCGAGTTCAGGATTACCCTGAACTACAAATCTAGACCCTGTCTCAAAAAACTAAAAATAAATAATGTTTAATTTATCCTCCCTTTTTGTCTAAGTCTCTAACTTTGGGATGTATATAATTGGTTTGACCAAATTAACTGCCTGCAAATACATGTAAATTATTTATTTAATGAGATAAGAGAATGGAATATCTTGATAAGTGGAGTGTTCATTAAGCACTATTAGGAATTACTGTGTGAGAAAAATATACTATCACAAAATATAAATAACTTTCTTTGCTGATTCGCATCACCTTAGAACCCCAAAGTTCAGCATTCATTGTCTATATATATACACACACATATATGTATGTGCAGGTGCTGGAATGTATGTGCAGGTAGAATCCTTGATGGGGATCGTGGCAAGAGCGTGTGGGACGGGGAATATTTCTGTGGCCGTTATTGAGATTTCCTATGGCCACAGCGGACTATACAAACCTATACTGTAGATATATTTTTTGACTCTGTGACTATATATATATATATATATATATATATATACACACACACACACACATTTCATACATGTGGCTAGGTCACTAAGTTGTTGAAACTGGGCTGGAACTTGGGATCCTTTTGATTCAGTCTCCAGAATGCTAGAATAACAGGTGCACACCGTAATGCCTGGCTTCTACATACTAGGGGTGATCAAAATGTGTGATAAATGTTTAAAACTATTACAGAAAAAGGCACATTGCCATAAATCCCTCCCAGACACTGTCTCTCACTTCAACAAATGGATCATTCTTGACACTTTCTGAAGCAGTTCTGGAAGTTCTTGTTCATGAGTGTCTTTACAAGGTTTGATAAAAAATACACTGAATGGAGGCCAGGGATTTAGTTCAGTGGTTCCAGCACCTGCACAAGCACAAGGGCCTGGTAACCACATACAATACCAGGTATGCATGATAACTCACACCTACTATCAATCAGTACCACATACCACAGTGCTGAAGGTGGTGGCTCACGCCTGTAATCCCAGCACTCGGGAGGCAGAGGCAGGAGGATTGCTGTGAGTTTGAGGCTGAGCTTAGGGCAAACCTACAAAGTGAGACCTTGTCTCAAAAATAAATAAATAAATAAATAAATAAAAATTACAGTAAATGGGACTACCAAGTGCCATGTGATAGACATGCTTGTAAAAACATTTTGCTGTGTTCTATTCACTTTCTCTACTGGACTTGTCACCATGAAACTTCCACCTGTCCCTTAAAGCCAAAATGACCATGAAAGTCTAGAATTTTATTGAAAAAGTTCTTTCAATAAATTTTATTTTATTTTATCCCATTCTCCCCTCAAGCCTCATCCCTTCCCTATGTACAAAAATTTTATTTCCATTTTTTCTTTATGTACATTTTTAAAACTTTTTTTTTTTTTTTTTTTTAGGTTTTTGGAGACAGGGTCTTGCTTTGTGGTTCAGGCTGGCCCTGAGCTCAGCCTCAAACTCACATCACAATCCTCCTGCCTCTGCCTCCCGAGTGCTGGGATGACAGGCGTGAGCCACCACGCCTGGCACTGTGGTATGTGGTACTGGTTGCTGCTGGGTGTGGGTCTCCACACCCAGTATTGTTATGTGGTTACTGGGGAATCGAACCCGGGCCCTTGCGCTTGCGAGACAGGCGCCTGAACCACTGAGCTAACTCCCCGGCCCTTAAAACATTTTTTTGAGGCAGGACCTCACTATTAGTTCAACTGGCCTTGAACTCATAGCAGTTCTCCTACCTCAGCTTCCTGAGTGCTCGGATTATAGGCATGAGTCATCACACTTGTTGTTGTGGTGTGTGGTACCAGGGATTGAACTCAGGACCTTGTGCTTGCAAGGCAGGCGCCAGAACCACTGAGCTAAATCCCTGGCCCGAAAATATGTATTTTTTATCACCTCAGCACATATGAGCATGTATGTTTTGAAGAACATACTTTCATATGCTGAATTATCTTTATAATTCTATGCACTGAGAATTGCCACCCCCTTTGTTGGATAAAGAAATGAAGGAGATTATTATTTTCCAGATGTCCCATAGCTGGAGAGTGGCTGAGTTCTAGAAGCACATGGCTGTCTCCACCCTGATGATCATCTGTGCATCCAGCCCTGCAGATGTGACTACTGGGGCTGAACCCTCCTTGCACTGCGATGAATCTTCAATTGGATCATAAAAATATAAATCTGAGTTGCTTATTTGTGTTTTGTTATTCACTGCAGAATTAGACCATAATGAAGTTCTAGTTGTTATTATTCCGTGTACACGAATATTTCTCCAGAGAGGCTGTGTTTGGGCTTAAAGAGCTCTGGATTGTTTCAATTTTACTCATTAAAGCATTATAACCTTGTGGTGAGATGGATGAAGTATTGCAAATAAAATTCCTAAACTGAATCTATTTTAGGCCCTTTTGGCAGCCGTTTGGTATTGACATCTGTGTCTGGCTTAGCATTTTTTGTATGTCTGTCTGAACTACTAAGTAAAACCTTTTAGTGTATGTTAGGCTCCTACTCTGGCTTCTACTAAGAACTAAGCCTGGGAATGAGAGCTCTGGCTCCTGAGTCTGATGGACAATTTCTCACTTTTTGGGTAGTTTGCCTGCTTGCTGCCTCTTCTCCTTTCTGGGGCCATGAAAGTCTTGCATGATCTCTTCACAGTGCAAATCATGCCTCTCCAGGAGCCAAGGCCTTAGGAAACCTTGTTCTCTGGAGCTCACAGTGTTTATGTGCCTTCCCAGGGCCTGGGCATTCGTGTTGGCTCAGAATAAACCTTTTTTTTTTTTTTTTTTTTGCCTCAGATTTGCTTATTGTGAATTTTACTTGACATCTAGACAACTGGGAGTTCATTCTGTTTTTTGTTTGTTTGCTTATTTGTTTTTTGAGGTTTTATTTTTTATTTTTGCAGTACCAGGGATCAAACTCAAGCCCATGTGTTTTCAAGGTAGCCACAATACCACTTGTGCTAAATCCTCAGCCCCTATTCTGTTTTTTTTTTTTTTTTTTTTTT
>PVIR01005697.1:0-44331 GCA_004026965.1 Petromus typicus | reverse complement strand
CTATTCTGTTTTTTATTATAACATTAAATCCACATAGTCTACAAAGTTCATTGAAAATGACAAATTGTTCCCAGTTTCAATTTCTTTAAGGCTGAAATAAGACAGGCATTTTCTGTATTTTAGATTTGACTTAGCATGTTTTCTTTGGTGTCTTGTTTTCTCAAAGAGAATATTTTTGTCCTTAAAAATGTGGCTCCTACCAAGACAGGAAAATGGATCTTTAGTTGATAAGAAAAAATGTGAAGTCTGTTTTATACTTTTCTTCTTTCTCCTCCTTAACAAGAAAGAATAAACAAGCTGGGTGTGGTGGAACACACCTGTGAACTCAGAAAGGTGGGAGGCTGAGGCAGAGGGATTGCAAATTTGAACCCAGACTGGACAATTTAGCGAGTTATCAAAAACTTATCTCAAAAGAAAACAACTTAAAAATGGCTGGGCATGTAGTTCAAGTTGAAAGCTCTTGGGATTGTCAATCTCCAGTACTGGAGAGGACTGTCATATGTATCAGTGAGTTTGAGAAACCTTACATTCTAAGTTTGTGCACTGGCATTGTTGTGGGAAAATAGCCTCTATGACTGGCCCTCTTATGTATATTTTAAAAGACATATTTGTTAACATGAAAATATTTCAAAGCTTGTTAAGATCATCATTTCCTCAATAAACTGCCAGGGTCCTCTTGCTGGTTGTGTGGGATTCTTCTCCGAAGTTGTACGGTGGTGTCACTGGGCCTGTGGCCCTCAGGTTGCAGAACAGCCCTATGGAGGGAACTCACCACACAGAATCTGATCTGTCCTTCTCTGTGATATGTAATTTCCATACTGGGAACATGGCTCGGTGACAGAAACTCTGGCCTGGCGGTGGCAGCTTAGCAACGCGGTAGTGTGCAGCCTACCCTGGGCGGTGTCCAAGGGTAAAAGGGCAGGGGAGATGTTAATTATTTACAGTGGTGGACTTGGAGGCTGCAGAACACATGGCCAGCGTCTGTTGAGGTGAACCGAGGGTGTGTTTGTACGAGGACCTGGAAGTGTGCTGGCTAATTATACTTCTCTTACCACACACACACACAAAAAAGATTTTCTTGGTGAGTAAAAAGCCATTTGTAAAAGATGAATGATGATTAAGTTAAATAAATCAAATATTACTAGGATGATTAATATTTTTATTCTAAGTTCTACAAAAAAGAAAACTGCTGTTCCCATTTTAATTACTATGTCCAATATGTGTAGCCTCATATTAGAATGACTGAAGCACAGTCACTGTTTTAATCACATATGAAAATGGGGGGACATCCCTGTTCCTAATAATAATAACAAACGTGTTAAAATTGGACAGTAGGGAGGGCAGAGGAAACGCTGGTGTCGCCAGCGTGACAGCGCATGCGCACAAGACCAAGCAAGAAAAGGGGCACCATCTACCTGTCAGGCACCACGCGTGTGCTAAGAGCTTTACTCTGCCTTGACACGAGACCATTTTGAGACAGGATAATAGAGACTCAGAGAACGCTGCAGCTCAGCCAAGGTGCTGACCCTGAGCTTCGCCTCAGATCTGCAAGGACCTACAGCCCCTCTTTCTGTTAACCTCACTTTAGGCTGGACTAAAGGACTGGTGGGGTGGAAAGGAAGGTTGAATTGACCCAGAGTCCATTTGGGAAGGAATGGGCAGCAAGGGAAAGGGAGGGGGCTGTGGGACTGGAAGGAGGCACAGAAGAAACTCCACTGCCATTCACGCCCCTCATTCCTAACAGCTCCAATATTCCTTACGTCGCCGCTCACTTCCTAGCTGGGTTCTTTTGCTGGGACTCAGTTTGTCAGTTACCTGCCAAGTGCAGGAGGGTCTGGCCCAGGAAGAGGAATCAGCCCCGAGGGGCTGAGAAGCCTCCGGAAGGACTCAGGGAGGAAGAGGTAGCCCTGGAGCTGGGCCGCAGTCCAAAGTCCTGGTTGTCCAAGACGAGTCAAAGTGTATTCACAGGTGCGGAGCAGCGCGAAGCAGTCCTCCGTGTGGGCCTCTGTCCTTCCCAGGTATAGCTCTGCAGTGAGGTCTGAAGGTTTCCCTCACTTTCTCCCCCCATTGAATCCTGGCGCTCTAGGCCTGTTTGGTGTTGCTTCTTGTTAGATTTGGACTAAGGCAGAAGCGTCGCCCAGCACCTCCCACGTTACCTGTCATCAGGTAGGGCTTCCATTTTAAGAGAGGGGACCCCCAAGTGTGTGGTGGTTGTCAGCTTCTTTCTGAACATCCACCACTCTGTCTTCCCCCCAAGAAGCGCTGTACACATGGGGCAGAGTTTATAGAAGGTTGAGATACCTGATGAGCAGGTGGGGCAAGATCTCAGAACTGGGGGGCCCACCATGGTCTCACTCAGTGTCTGGTGAGTTCCTGACACCTGGAAAAACTGAGGCTACACTCAGTGAAAACATAATAAGGTGATACTTGCTGTCATCATAAGCATGATGAAAAAATCTTTTGAGTCTTCAGCAGGAATGCTAACAACCATTTTGTATTTGTAAATTAGTTGAGAGAATAGTAAAACAACCAGGAAACGTTGATCTATGTCTGCAATCCCAGCATTCTGGGAGGCTGAGGCAGGAGGATTGAGACTTTGAACCCAGCCCAGGCAAATTAGTGAACTAGCAAGAGCCTGTCTCTGAACAGTATGAAAGCCCTGAGTTCATTCTCTAGTACTCCTCCACACTCCAGGAAGACATTGTGTATCAGATGCCAGCCACTGTACTAAGCTCTTCTTGATAACCTAAGACATATCCATTACCCTTGTACTGTGAACAAAGACTTGCTTTTGAGACAGCAGCATGTCCAGTCCTAGGTAATAGCATCAACTATGCCTGTTCTTTGTAGTCCCAGCTTCTTCTGCACCACGAGTCGTAGGACTGGATTATGGAACACATTTCTAGGAGATTCCACATGAAATCCCTTATTTGCTTCAGGTTATTTACTAAAATGTTACTTTCCCTGTGTCATTCAGGTTAAAAGTATAGTAGGTAACTTTCTACACTTCTTTCTTTCTTTCTTTTTTAGTTTTTTGAGACAGGGGTCTCACTTTGTACTTCAGGCTGGTCCTAAACTCAGCTTTGAACATACAGCAATCCTCCTGCCTCAGCCTCCCGAATGCTGGGCTTACAGGCATGAGCCACCATGCCCAGCACTGTGGTATGTGGTTCTGATTGCTGGTGGGTGTGAGTCTCCATGCCCAGCATTGTTGAATGTAGTACCAGGGACTGAACTCACCTTGCATTTAATAGGCAGGCACCAGAAGGCACTGAGCTAAATCTCCAGCCCACTTTCTACATATCTTTGAGTCACTATGTGACAATAAAACAAAGACATTTTCTATGGAAGTGCAAACGGTGTGCATAAATGCCCTGGGCTGGTGTGGAGAGGAGAGTAGTGTGATGGGGTGGGTGTGATGAAGAAGAGAATGAGTGACCAGACCGGGTGACCAGGGGAAGCCTGAGGACTTGAGAATTGGCGGGGACAGGGAACGCTTCATCTTACCCTAAGGAAGAGTTTGGCAGAATGACAGCATCTGACTTCCAGAAGACCAAGCTGGCTGGGTGTGATGTGCACAGAATCTCAGCACTGGGGAGGCTGAGGCAGGAGGACCCTAAACTGGAGGCCAGCCTGGAAAACTTGGTAATGGCCTAACACAAAAAACAATAAGTAGGACTGTAATACCACCCAGTGATAGTGCCTCTGAGTTCAGTCACCAGTAGCATTTTCTGAGGCAGTTGTGGAAATCCTCTTGGTGTATCTTTATGAAGCACGATCAAAAATGCAGTGAATGCTGTTGCTGAGAACCACACAAAGGAATGGTAGGCTCATAAAATCATGTCCTCCTCTATCTTATTCACTGGATCCAGCAGCGGGCAATTTCTGGCTGTTCCCTAAAGTCAAAGCAACCAAGAAAGGTAACTAACTATTTGGGGCCAAGGATTTAGCTCAGTGGTTCTGGCGTCTGCCTTGCAAGTGCAAGAGGCCGAGTTCAGTCTCCAGTAACCACATACAACAATGCTGGGCATGGAGACCCACACCCACCAGAATCAGAACCACATACGCTAGTGCCAGATGTGGTGGCTCATGCCTGAAATCCCAGCACTTGGGAGGCAGAGGCAGGAGGATTGTTGTGAGTTCAAAGCTGAGCTCACAAAAGTGAGACTGGTCTCAAAAAAAAAAAAGGTAAATATTTGCCACTGATTCAGGACCTGAGGCAGCCCTGACAGAACCCAGGGACCCAAAAAGAGAACCTCCAAAGCTGCTGCAGAAAGTGGCAGGAAGAATGGGACAAGTGTGTTCGAAGACAGGGTGGGTATTGTGAGGGAGTCTGATGCCAGTGTCTTCCACTCTAATACATTTTTTAAAAGTTTCTAAATATTCACCATACTTTTTCTATCACACTGCATAGGAATTGCAGTAGGATTCGCTTGGCATATTGGATGAGGATTGAGAGAGAAAGAGGCCAAGCCTGATGTCAAGGGTTCTGTCTGCAGCAGTTGAGAACATGCTGGAGGGCAGCACACGTGAAGAATGGGTTTGGAGGGAAAGCCAGGCACCCCGCTTTGGTCATGCTTCATACTGTCAGTAGTGACTATCCATGTGGAGAAACAGTCACCGTGCACTTCTTAATTTAGGAGGTGAAAAATGCTAATCTCCATCTGAGCTCCAGGTTTTCTTTCCTCCACCAGCCGAAGTTATGTATGCTGGCATCAACCTTTATTTTCTCTCCCACGGCATTAGCCTTTTGCTTCTATTCACATGAAACTTTCCACACAGTACTTTCTACTCTGGCCCCAAAACTCTCTCATTACTGCCTCGTCACAGGATTTCCTGCCAGGAGACTTTAATCCATTCCTTATCTTCCTAAAAATATAGCTGACTGTGTGAGCTTCTTACTTAGCCCTTTTATTAATTCCTCACAAGCTAGAATGTGGCCTCTTTAGCAGGACTGCCCGGAGCCTGTAGTTTGGGTCCATACTCTTATCGACTCAGCATCATGAACAGTTATGTCTTTTTTGTGTCTTGTGATTGAAGCACCTGGTGCAGTAAGGAAAAGAAGATAGGACGGTAGGCACCAAGTCTTACTCTACATCTCCGAGGGAAGCTTTTCTGTTTTTTTGAGACAAGGTCTCACTTTGTAGTTCAGGCTGGTCTTGAACTCATCCTTGAACTCATAGCAATCCTCCTGCCTCTGCCTCCCAAGTGCTGGGATTACAGGAGTGAACCACCACACCCAACACTGTAGTATGTGGTTCTGATTGCTGGTGGGTGTGAGTCTCAACGCCTGGTATTGCTGTATGTGGTTCCCGGGGACTGAACCTGGAACCTTATGTTTGCAAGGCAGATGCTGGAACCACTGAGCTAAATCCTCGCTTCCCTCATCCCCTAGGAAAGCTTTTAAGTATAATGCCTGCTGCAGGATTATTTTAGATGCAGTTTGTCAGACAAAGTAAGTTCCCTTTTTTTCTGCAGTCGCTAAGAATTTATCATGATCAACCATGAATGGATGTTGAATTTTTATCAATTATTTTTTCTGAATCTATTTGATCTCATAATTGCTCTACTTCGGGCAATCACTGATTAATTTTCTACTTTTAAATTACCCTTATGTTTCTGGAGCAAATCCAACTTAGTCTTCATGTAATATTCTTTTAAAAATATATGTATTTCTAGATTAAGTTTGCTAATATTTGGTTTAGCCTATGACTGCAAAGGAAGCACGTTTTGGAGAGTTGACCAAATGCTAAGTGATAGGGAGAAGCCAAATTCAATTTCCACTTCTGCCTGGGGTTAGGGCCATTGGCTTGAATGGTGATGAGCAGAGAGGAGGGGATATCTGAAGTCCAATCATGCTTTAAGATAATGAACACTTTATTATTGAAAAAAAAATCCTGTACATGCTCAGTACAAAATCCGAAATAGATTTGAATGCTATAATTCAAATGTTTTAATAGCAGTTAAATAAAAACATATTTACAATTAATCTATATATGTTCAGTTCACTAGCTTGAACTGATAATGAAGAAAAAGAGAGACCCACAGAGTTTCCCAAACAGCCCTTCAGAAAGTCTCTCTAGATCATTTCCATAAGTGATATTGTTTCTGGGATTTTTATTAAGCCAAGACTGGTGAGGATGCTTTTTTCCAGCTCCAAATAATCTTCGTAGTCTAGTTTTAATTCAGCTTCTAGTTGTTCTTTTGACTTCTGGTATACTTTCTAGGGGAAAAAAGAAGTTATCCTTGTAAGTTCCTGATAGCTAAAATTATCAAAGAATGAGAAGGGGCTCTTGCAGAACAGCTGAAATAGTGGCTGCAAGGCGGGAGGGCCCTCTGATGTGCTGGGGAGTTGGAAAGGCACTCCAATGCCTCTCCCCACGGCAAAAACAAAAACCTCCTCTTCTGCACTTCTTTCCCCTGACTCCTGCTTTCCCTGTGTGGCCTGGAGCTTAGTCACTGACTACAGGTTGCTCAATCGTCCTAAGTCCCAAACAGGTAGGTGGTAAAGCTTCCCGCTCACATGGTGATTACTATTCTTCCCAGCTTTGGTTCTCCAGCTGCAATTCCAGTGAGAAAAGTTCCCATTTCATATGCTGTTAGAACTGTAATTGCTGTCATCCTCCAAGTAGTGAGGTGTGCGCAAGTGCGAGGTGGTGAGGCTGTGGGTGTTCGATTCTCGTGGGGCCATGGGCTGGAGCCTCAGGCCTGGCACCCAGCAGATGCTCACAAAGACAAGCCAGGCTGCGTGACCCTCCTCTGCCCTGTGCAATAACGCTAATAGTGAAAACATACTAGGACTTTCTATGGGCCAATCACTGGCTAAGTGCTATTAATATTTTAACTCATTTAATCTCACTTTACTCCTTTGAGGTTCTTGGATACCATTCTCTTTTCCAACTAATGTTAATTGATTTTCCTTAGTGACCTTTTTCTTGATCCAAATCTAACAGAAGAGCCCTTTTAAATCAACTCACTTATCCATGATCTAGTTCCAGAGAAAATTTGAGAAGTGGTGGCTCTCCTTAAATGAAAGTACTGTCAAATGGAAATGATCTTCCAATAAATTGCACAAGTTTTGGACACTAGAAAGCATGATGCAGTCTTTAAAATATGATTAATGTAATATTCAGTTATTTAAAAATATTTCACATGCAAGTTTTTTGGATTATCCACAATTCTACATGCTTCAACTGACGTAGATAATCAGGAATTGTTGCTATGGTACTTAAACACTTATAATAACTGTGGATAATTGCTAGCATGAGACAATAGTGACAGATTATCTCCTGACTTAGAATTTTTAACCAATGTTTGTGAATATGCAAAAAGATAATACCAAAACCTGTTTGTTTGCAGCGGTGGAATGCAACGAAAAGTTCATTAATTGGGAAGCAATGTGTTTGAGATGAGTCCCTGTGGTTTTAATGAACTAATCTATAATCAGTGGCAATGTTAACCTATTTTCTAGTACAGGGTTACAGCATTTCCACATGCTGGTGCTTTTAATCAAGCCCTGGGGGTCTTGTGCGAATAATTATGTTAGAAGATGCTCAGTATTTGGCTACAAGAAGACTACAAATGGGATCAGTGATGAAGTTATTGGTGACAAAAGGGCAAAGGAGGGGGATGAACTAAGGAGACCTAAAAGAGTAAAATGAGATGACCTCAAGGGAGAAAGAGAGAAGACCTCCAAACTCCTGTGGGTCAAAGAAGACCAACACAGCCATGGATTTTGTAGGAAACAGAGAGGCCGAGAAAAGGAGAGTGAAGGATTCAGAGAGTTAGGATCCTTTTTGGTGGGATTTAAGTGGATGTGTCCTGAACCAGTTCTCCTCTGTTTTTTAAGTACCACAACTCCAGTATAACATATTCTAGTAGAATTCATCTTTCTTATCAACTAATTATCTTCCTATTGTTATAACTATACTAGCTCCCATCTGATGTCAGTCAAATATTTGTTAAGTTATTTAATCAAAATCTTTACAGCAATCATCCAAAATTCTTATCTATATTATCCGGTTTTGCACACAAGGTAACTGAAGCTCATGAGAGGACTGCTCCCAATATCACAGCTGCCAAGTGGCAGAGGTGGGATCTGAACCCACATGTCCTGATTCCCATAGTCGGCTCTCTTTATGTTACCTATCTTAATGCACTGTGCAACAGATATTAAAATTATATGTAATGAAAACATTAACATTTTGAATCTCTATATTTGTACTATATTTGAAATGACAGTAAACTACAGAAATATGAATTGGATTGAATACCACTGAGTGTCCAATTGCTAGTTCTCATTCATCATGAGCTAGAAAAATTTTTTAAAATGCCCTCTTGACTCTCATTAGACCAAGAAAAGATTGTGAAAAGTGTAGTATTTCCACAGAAGCTGTAGAATAAGCCAAACAAACATTTTCACTGGAGGGAAAAGAAAGCAAACTTTCACTTCTGAAACTTACATGTTTTTTCTGTTCCATTTCTAACATCATTTCTTTCTTTTCTTCTTCACGAATTCTTTTGCGCTGTTCTACATATTCCAGATGCTTGACTTCTCTTTCAAAGTAGTGGTTAATACTTGATATCTGTTAAGAATAAAGGCTCACAACAGAGTCAACCACAAGGAGCCCCTGTGAGCTTCACATGCCCGGTTGGGATTTCCTAGGCAGGTGGATTACGTGTCTAATCTGCTGACCTGACCGTCCTGAGCATTACCTGAGGGTCATCTTCCTAGTCATGAAAGATATAATCTCCTTGGGTTCCCTTGACTGCTAACCTCTCAGGTGAACAGAATCTGGAAACTGTCCCTGCCAGCCCACTCCTAGAGCAGCCGGACCCACTGGGAGATTGCTGTGCTTAGATTTATGTCCCTGTGACTTGGAGATTTCTAGAAAAGGAGGAGAGTTTGAAGGAGTTTGCTTTAAAAAAAAAACACTATAATTTTGTAGTAGAAATATTTGGAATTGCTTTTATCCATTTTCATGCTTCTCATTTCTAAGATGGAGGGAAGCTTCATCATCAACCAAACTTGGAAAAGCCTGCTAAGGAGAACAGAGGAAGTCCTAGAGAGACCCTGGAGGCTCCACGGAGGGCTTAGCAGGGAGGCAAAAGAATACAAGCCCAAAGTCAAAAGAGTTCTTGGGGGAGGCAGTCCAAGGAGGGGATGCTTGCTGCCTGCCAACGATTGGTCCACGCTGGGGCTTGTAATAGATTGTAATCTATACATTTAGCGTTGGTTGTACATATACTTTTGTCTCTATCCATTGATCTCTGCATAACCTTGTTATTAACATTGCTTGGTGGTGGGTACAGGCTGTGGCTGCAGAATATGGCCAGTGCAGATGTGCCACCTGCAGCCTATTAAAGTGCAGCAAGAAGATAGAATAATGCATGGAATTGTCAGCTTGGCTCTCAAGGAAGAATACTACTGAAATAATAGAGCTAAAATGTAATTTTAACCTGAAAATAATCTTTTAGTATTATGAATCTCCAAATCTACTTTTCTGTCAAAAGAATGGGGTTAATTTAGTTGGCTACCTTTCCATCTCCCGGTTAGGTTTTCTTAACTTCAAACTATTTAACTTATGTGACAGAAATAGAGTTTTGTTTGGCTGCTTAAGTCTTTTATTCTCTTATAAAGCAAAACTGATGCCTTTTACAAGTACTTTCAGATATGCCCTGACAATATCTGGTCACAGAAATCCACAAAGCCAAAAGTTACTAACCTCATTGGTGGAAGGGTGACTTAATGTCCAAGGAATTTCTAATATATGCAGTGTTCCATAAAAATCAGCCACGGCTAAAAACTGCTGCTTAGCTAAAAGATTATGAAAGGGGGGAGATGTCAGTAAACAGAAAGCCATCGTAAGAGCTTAAACATGAAATGTGCTTTGTGATTTGCCCAAGGACCTGCTGTGGCTACAGAGCTCTTGGCAACTTCATCAGCTGTTCATAATTGGACTGAATAAACATGTAGGAGACATTTTTTCCACTTGATGAGATGAAAGCTAAGACTCTGGGCCTTTGTTAGCCTCCCTGCCACCTCCAATCTGTCTTTTTTGGTGTCTATTTAAGGAAAGTGGCTGATGGCCGATTCTGCGGTTGGGCCTGCTGGTCAGACGAAAGCGGAGCAGAAAATGCAGAAGGGAGAGTTTCAAAGAAAACTCATGAGTCAGATTTTCACCACACGCAGTAAGGGCTGAAGGGTACTGTTCTCCAGGTTAGTTTCAAAGACAGCAAGCACCACAGTTTTCCCTTATTGAAATACAGTCTTACTTGAAGCCTTTGAAATGAGTGAAGTATATGAGGTATGGTCTAACAATAGAGCGAGTGTTTAAATTAAGACATTTTTATTGCAGTAAAAGACAGTCTCATCCTTCCCCCAATACACGCCTCTGCTTTGAACACAGTTATCCTGCTCTTGTCTCCACCGTCTAAAGCAGTTCTGGAAGTGCTCTTTCCAGTGTCTTCAGCTGGGCTGTCATGGCTGCCTGCATGCCCTGAATCGCTTCAAAACAATTGTCTTTTGTGGCCATTTTGACTTTGGGAACTAGCCAGAAGTCACATGGTACCAGATCCAGTACATAAGGTGAATGGGGGCCCATCAGAATGTTTTTACGTGACAGAAGCTCCTGTTTTTAAATGCAGTGAATGCTTAAAATAATTTATTATGACAGGAGACACATTGCCATTGCCTGCCCCCCCCAGGCTCCTCCTCATTTTGACCACAGTTATCCCATTGCTCCTAGCAATGTGCCTTTCACAGAAATAAGTTTACGAAATTTTTTGAACGTTCACATTATATTTGGAATCCACCTTGTACAATTTGTTTGAGAATTTTGATGTCCCCTCTCATCAGAAGAAATACTATTTCCCTCTTCTCTCCTTTTCAGGGAGTCTGGCTCAAACTGCTCAATCCTAGACTCAATCTCTGTAGGGACAGAAGCAGTGTTCTGTAACAGGGGTGAGAAAATGCAATCTGGTGACACACACGGCTAAGCATTAACTAGACTGTGACGCTGTCGTCTCGGTCTGAGGACTGGGTTTCCAAATCTACTCTTCTGGGAGAGATATATGTCTATAGATCTTTGGGGGAAAAGGAAACTTCTTTTAGGAAAGGTTAGCACATGGGATTTGCACAGGAAGGATTATTTGGGTGAAATAAAAATGTTAGAGCAAAAAAATTTACTTTTTATAGATAATTACTCAATTTATATTTGCATTATCATATGTTCATTTTTTTCTCCTACTTAATTCAAAGATTAAAGTTTATAAATAACCCCAGAGAATTATCAGTCTCATGAAGGTAATTCCTTGATATGACCATGAAGAAACACAAGAAATACTAAATAAATGAAATGATAAAGAAACAAAATTTACTCTATCTGGATAAGTAACAGTAAAAAGTAGTAAAGATTTAAGGATCACCCTGTCAGACCTGGAGAAAGTGAGGTGGTATCTTTTATCGTATGCTTCAAAATAAGTTTCTTAGAAGACTTCGTGACTTAGAAACCACTGTGGATGAGTCAGAGCTATGAGAGAAGCTCAGAGGGTATCCGAGATTTGAGGGCAAGACAGAGGGAAAAGAAGAGGAAGAATGTGGAGGGGAAGGGAATGTTGAAAAGGAGGAGAGTGGGTTGAGGATTAGCTCAGTGGTTCTGTCATCTGCCTGGCAAGTGCAAGGTCCTGAGTTCGATCCACGGTACCACATATCACAATACCAAGCGCTGTGGCTCACACCTATAATCCTGTCACTTGGAAGGCAGAGGCAGGAGGATTGCCATGAGTCTGAGGCTAGCCTGGGCTACATAGTGAGTTCAGGGCCCATCTGAACTACAGAGTGAGACCCTGTCTAAAATATAAATAAGTTAAAAAAGGAAGGAAAGGACAGGACAAGAAAGATGCAGATGAGAATGGTGAGGTGGGAAGAAAAACAAAAACCTGAGAAAAAACATCCTGAGACTTGCCTAACCAATGTCAAAATATTCTTGAGTCATCCAAAGCAACTTAGCTCATTTGATTAGAATTAACATACCAGAGACAGTCCAAGGTTTGATGTAGGTGATCACAGTTATGCAAATATTTTGTGTCTGGGCTGGTTCATGGGTTTTTTCCAGAAGGTCCCAGATATCAACATATCCATCTTCTCGGCCGATATAGAAAACACCAGGCCTTGTGAGGGACCAGTGCCCAGAGGTGTACCTTTTGGAAGCACAGCATGACTGGAGCAGGGGTCCTGTCTTTACACAAAATTTTAAAAAGATACAATTAAAAACTTCTGTTATCGTTCAAGGGAAATAAACAATGATTTCAAGTATGACTCAGCTAGCCATGATCTTTAACTGTGAAGTTATCCCACTAGAAAATCTTACTTCATTTTTTTTGGTAGGGTTTTTGAAGGATGCAAGCTAACTTCTTTCCTGTGTGTTTTCATAAGCTTGCTTTTTAGTGAACACCAAGTCTTCCCATTGAGCTACTGGTGGTTCTAATAATCCAAGTGCTTCTAAATTCTCTGCTGAGAATTCTCTGCTGACGGCCGGGGATTTAGCTCAGTGGATCCGGCGCCTGTCTTACAAGCACATGGACCCGGGTTCGATCCCCAGCAATCACATACAATACTGGGTGTAGAAACTGATGCCCAGCAGCAATCAGTACCACATACCACAGTGCCGGGTGTGGTGGCTCATGCCTGTAATCCCAGCACTCAGTAGGCAGAGGCAGGAGAATTGCTGTGATGTGAGTTTGAGGCTGAGCTCAGGGCCAGCCTGAACTACAAAGCGAGACCCTGTCTCAAAAAACCTAAAAAAAAAAAAAAAAAAAAAAAAAGTCACTGCTGATTCTGTGAAGGTTTGTGAGACTTGCCTTTACTTTTAGTTTGCTGTCAGGTATCTGCTTCCCATGGAAACAGCCCTGGTATCCAGTAAAGGCAAATAGAGTCCATTGATTCTAGCTATGACCTGCATGCTGAAAATCCATAGCAGAGGCGGCAAATTCTCATTAAATAACTTCAGCTGGCAGCTTCTGATGACTTGCAAATATATTTGGAAGAGATTTTAGATCACCACGGCGGTGACAAGATTATCTTTGCTTTCTTCTACCTTGAGTTGATTCACCTACTTTGGAGGTTATCATAGAAAAAGAAGATGGGAATTTGCTTCCTATCCATCATCGGGATCCATCTATCAACTAGATGTGTGTGTCTACGTACACCCACAGTGACCAACCTGAACCATGGAGTTGTTGCCCACCCCCCTGCTCGTGTGTAAGAAATTCTGCTCTGGGGAACGATGCGTGTCATGGATTCCTGAGCTCCTCAGAAATGACACTTCCAATCCCTTCTTTTCTACTTCAGTGTCGATGGCCAAGCACCAGGCTGTTGATCCCTGCAAAGTCTTTGGCAGTCTTGCTTAAATTTCTTTTTTAACTACAAAATTTATTAATCCTACAAAATATTTAAACACACAGAAACACATCGTATAAAGTACAAATCTGATGGGCCAGGGATTTAGCTCAGTGCTCTGGCACCTGCCTTGCAAGCACAAGTTCATGAGTTTGATCCTTACAAAAAATAAAGTAGAAGTCTGTTGCTGATGGATATTTAAGAACTTTTCAGTTTTAAGTAACAAATTTGTACAAATACCCACACATGTTACAATTTCCTCATTCAAAGTACATGTGTAGGTTGAAAATGTTAGAAGATGAACCATTAGGTCAAATATAGCTGTAAAATACACACACACACACACACACACTCTTTTTTTTCAGCTTTTAGTAATCTAAAGTTTTTCATCAAAAGGACAAACCAATTTACACTACCACAAAATGTTCTGATTTGCCTATTCCCTTTGCTTCACTGTATTTTTATCAGTATTTCTAGTTTTAGGAAGATGGGCTTTAGGCTGCTGGGCCCAACCTCATCCTTATCTTGACTCTTCGTCCTACCTTACTTTGTGCCATGTATGTCTTTGGACAAGCTACGATCTCCAGCTGACAGACTCATAGTTTCTGATCCTTACAATAAATTTTTTTTTTCTAAAATAAACTTTTTAATTATATGTTTGTGTCTTGGGTCATTACAATGAATTTCTGATGCTGAAGGAAGGATGTAAGGCCTACTGTTTCTTTTTGGACTTTAACCCATAATCGAGATCCTATGCTATATTTTAAAGGAAGGCAAAAACTGAGGTCCACTTTCCACATTTTGTATTTCCAAGAAAAGACTGTTAGGATTTGGAGAACAAAGGACTTGCAATATTGTTTCCTTGCCTTAGGGGAAAAAAAAGCAAATGATTGTCTTTTCAAAAGGCTTATAGTGTTCTGCTGACAAGCTGGAGCCCAGACCATCTGTTCTGTTTCTCTAAAAAGTACCTCAAAGGCACTGTCCTGTCAGAACAGGCCATTGTTCCTGCTCTCTTTCTCGTAACAAAAGGCCACCCACCCACTCCCTCCTTTTGCAGCCCACTTACCAACACACCTTCCTTCCAGATGGCCACGTTCCACCCCCCCACGGTGAGGATGATGTCGTTGTAAAAGGGTGATCTCTGAACGGTGTGAACTATCCCATCGTGGACAGAGTAGAGGGTCACAGGTTTCTTTACTGTGGGTGTGAAAAAGGCCGTTTTTCAGTCTGTCAAGGGAGAGCTTTTCCTTTTTTATGGAGAATCCAGGGAACTTTCCATGAAGGCTACTTGCAAAGATCGGAGGAATATTTCTGCTCTTTATTCATTTGATGAGTCAGTAAGTATCTATAGATTGCCTGGGAGTGCCAAGCTCTGTAGGTGACTGCATGAAAAATGGCTGGAAAGAGAACACGACCTTGCCTCCACGGAGCTTACTTACACTCAGGTGGGAAAGACAGATGCTCAATAAATAAATCCTAGAGTATGTAACTAAAGTTGTATAAAGAATGCTATGAAAGAGAAAATAAGAAAGAAAAACAAGGAATGTTCACAATTTAGATCGACTGGTCAGAAAAGGCTTCTCTGAGGAAGGATCTTTCAGGCCTGAGTAGAGGTGGGCACGGGAAGATTTCAATGCGGAGGAATGCTGAGGACAGAGGGAAGGACACACACCACAGTTCTTGGTGCCTCTTGGTGCCTTGAAACACCAGGCAGTAGGACTAGAATCTGTTAGTCCCAGCATGCGACAGAAAATGAGCCAGATCTAGGAGGGTCCAGACCACACAGGACCTTGCAAGAAAGAATTCAGCTCATTGTCTGAGTGTGGCGTGTTTCAGCGAGTCATTTAGGCTCACAGTGAGAGAATCTGATTGGCCCTTCCAAAGGTCCTCTGACGGCTGTAGGAGGAATGGACGCAGTGATGGCGAACCTTTTAGAGCTTTCGGTGATACGAACAGCCCACTGCAGCACACGTGCCACAGGTTCACCACCCCTGGTTTAGAAAGTTCTTAAAGGTTCACCATGATCGGTGAGGGAAAAGAGGCATGGGAAGCTAAGGTTTAATGGGTATGAGTTTCAGTTTTGCAAGAAGAAAACAATTCTTAATTATAGAACAATGTGAGGGTCCTTAATGGTGCTGAACTGTCCACTTAATTAAGATGGTAAATTTTGTGTATATTTCACCACACTTTAACATTTTGTTTTTTTAAAAAAGGGATTGAGGCATCAATAAATACATTTTTTAAATGTAGTTTTTGTGGATTAAAGAAAAAGAAGCCAATTTCCCTTTGACCAAAGCCATTTTAAAAGTAGGCTGGCATATTCCTGGTAAGGCACAACAGTCACAAACCAGCATCTTTATCCCTAAAATGTGGTCATAGCCCTCAAGGTTACTAGCTTTCCATGACACCATTTCACTCCAGGCAGCAGGGCCTCCCAGGAGTCTGGATATCAAATTGGTGACCAGTGATAGCAATGCCATCAATTGTAAGGTTTGTTCTTTAAAGTAGAAGCCCATAATAACTTCCTCTTCCTCTGAAAGACTCATGAGCTGTAGAGCAGTGAATACAGCAGTCCATAGTTGCTAAATGAAGTGCCAGTGCCTCTAGGCCAGTTGGTTATAAGACAACTACAAACAGCAAAAAGGCTGCTTTCCACTCATTATCTAACACAGAATTGGGTAAGTGAGGTTAAGAGACAGATGCTAAGGGCAGCTTGCACTTGCCACCCAACACGGGAACCTCACAGAGCTGCCTTGAGGGTTGCAACGTGAGCTAATGTAGAGAAAGTGCTTGGAAGCGTGCCCAGCACTCCATGTGCTGATCTGAGGATTTGAGAGTAGACTACATGAAATAATCATGTCACTTGTCATCATTTAAAGTCTGCATTTTTTGGCTTGTCTCCGATCATCTGGAAATGTTATTTGATTTGGTTTTCTTTATCACATACATCTCTGGGGGGATGGGACCCTGTGTTTCAGAAGTTTCTCCTAAGAAGAAGAAATTCCGTTTTTGCCTGGTTGTCTATTTGTGATAAGCAAGAGGGGTCAGGAAATCCCTGAGGTGCTCATGAAAGTCATGGGGCTGGGAGCTTCCAAGAAAGCCCCTTTAGTGTGCTTAATGTAAAGGAAACACGGAGTTTGCAGCACTGAACATCCACACACTGGGCTTCCTTGTCCTGCAACCATTATTTAATGGCAGTAAAAGGTTGTTCAGTTTTCCAACTACCAAATACAAGGTAGATGACTTAGACTACTGCCATCATCCTTCAGAGTCGATGGTTAAATATGTTATTCCTAGGCTGAATGAACTAAATGCCAACAAATTAAAAGCAACTGCTCTGTATCCTGACCATCCACGTCCCATTGACTATTGACCTCTGAGTCTCTCTGACACATCCCTGGCTCCGTGTCCTTGTCACCACCCTTACAGTTCCTTTCTCACCATCCCTTATCTGGGCTGCTGGTGCTGGTTGTCCTATTTCCATTACCAGTCTTACCAACAGACTGATCAGCCCCCGCTCTCCTGCCAGGTGTTTGTTGTTGTTGTTTGTTTGTTTGTTTTATGTGGTGGTTCTGGAATAAAGCCCATAGTTATCTGGAGGGCATACAAGGCTCTTTGTCATCTGGACCCAAACATGCTCTCTATCATCTCTCCTGCTCCTGTTGTCCTCTCTGTTGCTACGGTTTGGCCTTGAGGTTTCCCTCCCTGTTAACTCTCCACTGCTCCTTTGGTCTTCCAGGATTTTGTCCTCACTTTTCCTACCTGAAGTGTCTTCCCTCATTTTATGCATCTGGAAAATTTCAATCTACCCTTCAAGACCCAGATCAACTGTTTTTAATGGGGAATGTCCTTAACACCTCAAGAGAATCAGTCCCTCCCTGGATTCCCACATGAGTTTGAAGTTGCTTAAAGCACCGTAGATACCATAATGTCACCATATGTTTATCTGCTCAAATTTCTAATAGTTCATGGGACACCTTTAGAGAAGGAAAATATCTTAAGTCATCTTTGCATCTCCAGTACCTGGCACGTTGTCAGTTCTCAACAATGATTCAGTGAGTGAAAGAAGCAAAGAACAAACCAACTTCAACATGGTCCCTAATATAAAGTTCTTAGGTTTTAAGTTTATTATCATTGGTTAGTTTATAAGTGGAATCAAATCCACTGAAAGTAAATACAGCTATTGTCATATACCACTCAAAAGCTGCTTAGGAAGCTGGGTGTAGAAGCAGGGTAGAAGCCCAAGAGACTCTCCAAAATCAGGAGGCGTCAGTGTCTACACATGCACAACCAAGTTCTGGCACGAGGCCCTCGGCTTGTGTCCCAAGGGTGTGGTCAAGACCTCGTCATGTTATATAATGTCTCATGTGCAGTATGTGCACAAGTAACATTTGTGAACTACTGAATAAGTGCATACGGGAGTGAGTATACAAGAAGTTTCATACACTTAACTATATCAAATATCTAATTTTGAGTTCCATTTTAAGTCATGGAGTTGAGAATGAATGCAAAGTAGAAAATCAGTTCTGTGTGCCCTCGAACCTTCTTTGGGTCACACTAATATTCCCTTGATGCTTCACTCTTAGCAATAACATTTGGGTTTCTGGGCTTGGGATACTATAGAAGCAAAGTAGAAGTGCTATTGCTTCCAGATGAAAATGGCTGCTCTAGAGGCAGGGCTGAGACAAAAAGTGTGCTCAGGTCTGAGGTGGAGTCTGGTCTCTCCAGACAGATTCAAAAGAACTAAAGATGGGGGGTGGTGACACAGATACCACCTCTGTGGGCTGCGGCTCTGATCTCTGATCTCTGACCTCTCATTCATCCCAGCTGCCCATCTTCTGCAAGTATCTTCTGCTTGTGGTCATTCAAAACTCTGAAGTATGGACTAGATAGGTTTTCATGCTGTGATAAAATTCCCAACATCAAAGTAGCTGTAATTTGGTGAACCCCAAGGCTCTGAGCCTGTTATAGACAGGAAGCCAAACTTCCTTAATGTGGTGCTTATTTCCTTATTGCATATGAGCCACATACCTCTGCTCCACTGTCCACAACTGAAATCTGAGGAATGAGACCTGGGAATCATTTTTAAATGAAATTGTCCAAGTATCTCATGATCTAAGCTCATGTAAGTCAGTGTTCTTATTAGCAAATCAAATTAAATCCAGATGCAGGCTCAGCAGGTCTACGGTAGGACCCAAGATTGTCTTAGTTACTTCTAGCCAGGTTCCAGGTGCCAACTATACCACCTAGATGCTTGGAGAGCTGGGGTACATGTCAGAAGGACCAGTGCCATTCCCAGTGTGAGCAGGGCCGGGACTGAAGTTGCTTAGGACATTACAAGATTCTTTCAGGTCATTTAAATTTTAAGGAAGATCTTATAATGACAATTTAATCGATAAACATACCCATCATCCTGCCAGTGTCATGGTCTCTCTCCATTTTCCAGTCTACGTATAATACTTCGCCTTCCTAAAAAAATAGTAGAGGTTCCCAATGAATACAATGACAACTTCAGAGAAAAAAAGACCTCATGTCTATGTGTTAAGAATGGTTAAAACCAAAACAAAGCAACAGGTCAATATGATCAAAGGATAATTCAAAAGAGTGGGAGGAAAAGCTTCAAAAATCATTACTGGACTTTATTTTAATCTAGCAAAACGCAAGTTGCTTTTATCTATACATAGTGATGTGGAGAATACCATGGTTATGGAAATAGGTACAAGTGCCAACTGATAAGTTTCCAGGGTTTTTGTGGATACACCAAATTATTTCTTTATCTCCAGACAAATCTTGGACTTTCATAACTTCAAAATGCTGTTCATCGTCTTACTTCTGATTGGAACCGTACTCTCACCTCGATCTGTCAGATTTCTTTCCGATTGCTAATGTCTAGTCCGCTCCGTGGTCTCCCTCCCCATCCTCCCACCATCCTCCTGCTTGGCAGGTGCTACACTTCCTAGAGTTTGTGGCATTTGTTAATCTCAGAATATCAAAGTGTGAAGGCGATTTGCATTCTTATGAGCCTAAGCTGTAGCTTAAAACAAAAAGAGGAAACCCTTTATTTCTGGAAAAGAGAGTCATGAGTGAGAAGAACATCTCTACCTTTGCTTGACTTTAGATAAGGTTCTGAGAATTATTTTTCAATCATAAATGAGAATAATAATACCAACCTTATAGAATTGCTGAGATTAAATGAAATATAATTTGGAAGATAAACCTGGTACAGGAATTGATACATAATAATGTCCAATAAATATGATCTTGCTTTGGTTATTATTATAGTAGGTGGTAAAACATGGCAGTCATTATTATTATGTACAGTTGTTATTTTTAAAAATTGAATGTCTGTCACTGTTTTATCTACTAACTGGTGTTAGCCTAGAAAAACAATCTATTTTCTTAGTAAATCTCTAATACTTAGCATGGTTCCCTTCACACAGTGGCAGTGTTTGATGACTATTGGCAGATTGGTCAATATCTTATTAGTCAAAAGGGGTCCCTACTTTTATAGATTTTTCCCCCATGTTTGTAAAGGAACTTTTAAAAGTCAACCTGTGAGGCATAAGTTTAAAAAACTAAAGTGCAAATCAGCACATTAAAACATGAAATTACACGAGTATCAATCCGTAGAGCAAACGTGTCGCATGGAGGTATAATAACGAATGTTGGTGTTATTCAACATTAATTTTAAAAGTAGACAGCTCCAATTTACCTCTGTTCCTACGAAGAACTTGGTGCTGAAGTCGTCCATTGGCTTCAGAAGGTTGGCTAATCCAGCTTCGAGATTTTGATACGGGTTCATCTCCAGGGCTTTGGTCTGGACTAAAAGTTTGTCTTTCAGAAAAGCAGAGGTAGAAGATGCACATGTTTATAGTAAGAGACCTTTTAAAATACAGACAGTTTATATTTCATCATCCTTGCCACACAATCTGTCCTTTCTTCTCCAATGTGGCAGCCATAAGTACAGATATTTTTAGAGTGAACACTATTTTCTAATTTAGCAGTAGAACCCTTTTCTCAAAAACATCAGTGATTGTACTATATCATATAACATACATTATAGATAAACTTACCTAAATAATTGATGTAATTTGCTTTAAAATAAGCTACTTTTATGACTCTAAAAATACTATTTATTGAGTTTTGGAAAGTATTTTGTTGTTGGTGTTTTTGGTGGGGACTGGGAATCAAACTCATGACCTTGCATTTGCCAGGCAGATAGGTGGCAGTACCACTGAGTCACAAGCTCGGCCCTAAGTTCTGAAAAGTAGAAAAAAGCATAAGTAAAAGAACAAAAAGCACCTAATATGGCTTCCAGTGAAAACCACTACCAAAGCACTGATATTTTTCACTCTAGTGACTTTTCATGGAATATTTTAAAATTTTAAAAAAATGGATCATATTTTAAATTCATTTGTTTCTCTGTTCTCTTAAAGATATCCTGGGCATTTTCCAGGTCATTTATTAGTGTTTTAGTGAAGGTACTAAATTTCTGGGAATGATGATAGAGAATTATATGTGCATAAAACTTTTCTTACCACACCTACCTAACATGTGCTCAGGAATATAATATCCTTGAGGAAACAATAAACATAAAGCCAGTCAGCAAACAGACTAAAACCTTCCACTAAAACAGGACACAAAAAACCTTCAGCTACATTAAAGATACATGTTGCATTAAAAACCATTAGCATAAATCTGTGCAAAACGATTAGTATGATTTAGGTGGTATAGTCAGTCACACTTGTTTTTGGATCTGCGGGCTTTGAGAGGTCTTTTTTCTACTAGTAAAGGGGTTAAAAACAAGACAAACACAGATATTTAAAGAAACATTATTTTTGCATTTTTTGTTTGTTTGCTTTGTTTTTTAGAGACAAGGTCTTGCCTTTGAACTCACTGTGAAGCCCAGGCTGACCTTGAGCTCACAACGATCCTCCTGTCTCAGCCTCCTGAATGTTGGGTTTATAGGTGTGCACCACTCAGGCCATTAAAAAATTTAAATTGCTGTATTCCAAAGTGTAAATTAACATTTCAGTAAATAACTAGGCACAATCACATCATTCTATGGGCTAAAACACATTTGAGAAAAACAAAGAGTAATGTTGTATCCATTTAATATAAAAGATTAAAATCAGTAATATCTTTTAGATTCCAAATTCTTGTTTCTTCCTTCCTTTTTAAACATAATATACATAAATATACATTGGAAATTTGTACTAAAAGTGTTCAGATGAGGTACAAGATCAAGAAGTTTGGAGGCTTCACAAGGGAGATGGTGATCTATGGAGTTACCACTGGGAAAGAAAAAGAAGAGGCCCCGCTGAGCTGTGTTCTGAGGAGGACACAACTATTTTGAATGGAAGGACTAGAAGCAGGAGTGTGAGGAGAGAGGCAGCGATGATTCAAGCTGTGAGTCCAGGTCTGCACACGGTAAATGGTTAGGTGGGGAACGCTCACCCGAGGAGAGAGTTGGAGCCACGCAGGTAGACATGTTACTCAAAGGAAAGTGTACAGGGAGGGAAGCATTCAGCTAAAGTTCAAGGTGGGGTGAATTCATGACTAGGGGTCAGCAGGGCAAATACAGCCAGAGAAGGAGACAGAGAAACGGAAGCAGTAACAGGACAGGAAGATCACAAACATTAATAAAAGGCTAGTTCCACGGACATGGTGTTTTAGTCAAGGAGGATGAAGCCTCAGAAAATGTTATAATCACCTATAATTACTCAAACATGACCCAATGTACTTTGGATATTTAATAAATTCAAATCACTTTCCTAGATCATGAGGATAATCACACAGTGGTGGACATTTATTGTGAGTTGACTATGGATGGTTATCATGTCTATTAACTTGGTTGACCTCGAAAATATCCTATCAGAGAGCTACCTTTGCTATTTACTCTCTTTATATTCTTATTTTCAAACACACCAAAAAATAAATGAAGACACAGAAAGGTAAACTAATAAGGCCTGGTCAAATAACAAATTGTGGCCTTGAGAGGTAAACTCAGACCATGGAGGCCAGAATGTACACTCAACCACTATGCTACGTTGCTTAGAATACATATATGGCAGTTCCTGAAAGCTATTTCAAAAGAGGAATTCCAAGACCATTTAGAGCAAAGTCGTCCTCACTAAAGTAAATGTAGAACTTCTTACGCTCATTACAGTATTTAGAAAAGCGATACAATCGGCCTAACGATGGCCGGCAAAAAGGTGAACGGTCCTTGACCACTAGATGGCGACAGAGTACCAGCCACGCAGTGAACAGGTTTGTAGAGGAAAAGGTGGCGGAGTGACTTGGACTTGGAGTCCCCAGTCAACGGAGAGGCAGTAATGCATCAATTGCAAAATATGGTCAAGAAACTAATGAATGTGTTGTTGTGAACAAGCCCGACTACGTGAGCGTAAGTGGTTACCGGTCAGTGCACCCAAAAGGGCTGCAGAATACCACGAAACCCTTGAAAGGTGACAAGAAACGACCATCGTAACCTCCTTTAGAGATACGAATCGAGTTCTACCAAATCTTTTATGTGTACAGGCAACTATAATGCACTAGTTGTAGCTGTTATAGCTACTGTAAAATTTCACCATTGATGGTTTGATTTTATTTATTCTTTTAATGAACTAAGACAGCTGGAATAAGTAACCCATCATAACATAAACTCGTGAGAATGCCTTTTTACTGGCCAGAGCCTCTTAGTTACCTGATAGTTTGGAAAGAAGTTGATCTTCACTCAGGCTTATCCTGGTTGGGCAGTGGTCTAAATTTGTTTCACCTTTAGATAGCTTTAGCTTTAAGGAGAACATAAAAGAAAGATATACCCTCAAATTAAATGACGATGTATTCTTAAGACATGTCTTTATCCCTAAAGGTAAATCTTTACTGATCTGTTTTTGCCTGTGCCTTGTGACACACGTTGCGGGGAACCCATCTCTCTCTCTCTTTCCCCTTTCTCCAGCTTGCTTTTCCCTTGAAAAGCACCACATTCTCAAAACCTTGCTATAGAAGGGAGTCTATCACAGGCAAATTTTCAAATTCTAAAATTTTTTTTTTTTTGAAATTCTCCTGCCTCTGCCTCCCGAGTGCTGGGATGACAGGCGTGAGCCACCACGCCCGGCGCTGTGCTATGTGGTACTGGTTGCTGCTGGGGTGAGTCTCCACGCCCAGTATGGTATGTGGTTACCGGGGATCAAACCCGGGCCATTGTACTTGCAAGACAGGCGCCGGAACCACTGAGCTAAATCCCTGGCCCTCAAATTCTAAATCTTATATGTTGTTTTCTTTTTGCAAATGTCCGTGTTCTATTCTGTAATACATCCTTTTTAGTTTTTACCAAAGATGATTTGTTTCCCTCTTTTACAAATCTTTTCAGACTCCTGAGTTCCACAAGGAGCGTATGTGTTCACCGTACCCTGGTAGCTGGAACAGCAAAGTGTCACTTGTGGTTTTCCTCCCCAGCTGCCTCTCCGCTTTTCTGCTTCAGGGCATTAGTCCACGTGAAGTGCAGTTATTCTGGAGTGTTTTTGCTTATTGTTTGTCTGTTCTAACTCTCCACGAGCCAATAAATCTTACTCTAGAAAATTTCTAAAACTTTCTTTCCCAATTACTTCAGAAATGCAAAGGCTGATCAAAACATATAGCACATATTTTAATTTAAAAAATACTATGATAAAAGACACACTGCCATTAATCTTCATCAAAATCCTCCCCTTTGCTTTGAATGTGTGGATTCCATTGCTCTTGCCACTTTGTAAAGCAGTTCTGAAGTCCTTTTTGAAATCTAATAAAAGATACTGTGAATTCTGTTGCTAACGGAAAGGCAGCCCCTTAAAAGAAGTGTGGTGTGTCTTCTTCCTTATTTATCACATCTGGCACCGTGCGACTTCTGACTTATCCCCAAAGTCAAAAGGACCGTGAAAGGAAAACCTGTTGAATCCATCCAGGACATCAAGGCGCCCAGCACAACTACAGGAGCTCAGTAGAGAGGCTTCTGGAAGATCTACTTCAGGCAGTGACACCAAACACCAGGGAACTGTGTTTGAAGCAAGGGGAGCCTATAGAGGGCGATTAATGGCAATGTGTCTTATTGTAACAGATTTTTTAAACATTTGAACATTAACCATATGTTTGGGTCACACCTTGTATTTTCATCACTCCATGCTTTTTTCCCACTGGAAGCAAGGATAACACTAATAGTGTAGCTCTTAGGATACTTACAAATAAAAAAATAATAAGTTTGCAATTAAAATCGGACGTTTAAAGAGAAACTACATCACCACTTTTTATATTCTTTTTTTTTCTTTTTTTTTTAAGACAGGTTGGCCCTGAGCTCACTATGTAGCCCAGGTGAGCCTGGAACTCACTGCAATCTTCCTGCTTCTGCCTCCCGAATGCTGGGATTACAGGTGCGAGGCACCTTGCCCAGCATGGGGATCAAAACCCAGGCCCTTGCACTTGCGAGGCAGGAGCTGGAATCACTGAGTAGATCCCTGGCCCCGCACTTTCTATATCCTTAACCATATTGTTCTCAAGGTAAATTTCTTTTCTTCCAGTTCTGTGATACACAAATAACTACAATTCAAGTACTTTTCAGTTTTATGTGGTCAAAAGTTTCACAACAATATCCTATCCTACTATCGACATGCAAAATGTGCAGACTTTTGACTGTCAGGAGGGAATCAGCTTTTTTGGGCTAACCTGAGCACTTAGTGAATTTCAAGCGGTGGATACGCAACTTAATAATTATTACTCGAACCGAGATCTCAATCCCAAATACACAATTTTTTTGTTTTTGTTTTTGAGACAGGGTCTTGCTTTTGTAGTTCAGGCTGGTCCTGAGCTCAGTCTTGAACTCACAGCAATCCTCCTGCCTCTGCCTCCTGAGTGCTGGGATTACAGGCATGAGCCACCACGCCAGGCACTGTGGTATGTGGTTCTGATTGCTGATGGGCGTGAGTCTCCATGCCTGGCATTGCTGTATGTGGTTACTGGGGATAGAACCTGGGCCCTTGTACTTGCAAGACAGGAGTCAGAACCACTGAGCTAAATCCCCAACCCCCAAGTACACAACTTTTAAAAAAATTTTTGGTTTGGTCAAGCCAGGCATCACAATAACCCTCAATCAATGGATTTCCCCAAACTGCGTGCAAGTCCTGTGTTAGTTCAAACTCATCCTGTTTTGTAGGGTATGTAGATGTGTGTGCACATGTGCAAAACATGTAGTTCTGCAAGATGACAGGATGGAGGAAGGACCTAATGCCTTGTTACTCACCTTACTAAGAGGTTTCCAGGAGAGATCTAGGTGCAAAAATGTAGATGGGACATCAAAAGGAATTTCAATACTTTCTTCTTTCTTTTTCTCTGTCGGTGGGGTTGTGGGGGTTGGAACTTTCTGTGGTCTAATATCCCAGAAACATATTGTGCTAAAAGAAAGTTTACATAGATTTTTTTAAAGTACAAATGAGAGGTGTAGCCTCAGGAGCGCACTGGTGCTGCTGCACATTAACAGTGTCACCACAGGAGTATTCTAACGTCTCTGAAACTAACATGCTTATTAAATGAGACTGTTTTGTATTTCATATTTTAGAGAATGGTACACTATTTAATGACCTTTGCCTTCATATTAATATTATTGTATGTGAAAACAGAATCTGGCAATTGGTGCAATCTTTTTTTTTAATGTAAGAGCTTTATTAAGATATAACTCAAAATTCACTCATGTAAGTACATACTTCAACAGATTAATCAGGTGTCCCTTGCCCTTGGGAAATGCCAAGGTCATGATGCCTTCTCCTGTACTTCCACAGCCCTTTCTGCTCCTAAAGCTCCTGTATTTCAATGTGTCTTTATTTCTAATTGGGTCAAAAGCTCATTGTTTTCTTTCTTTTTTTCTTTTTTGTTTTTGAAACAGGGTCTCACTTTGTAGTTCAGGCTGACTATGTACTGTAACCCAGGCTACCCTCGAACTTATGGTGATCCTCTTACCTCTGCCTCCCGAGGGCTGGCTTTACAGGAATGCGCCACCACACCTGACAAAAGCTGTTTATAGTAGTACAGTTTCTCTAGTATTTCGAGGCCAGAGAAATGATATTACTTTTTATATTTTCTACATTGTTATGAACTCATACATTTATAAACTGATACATAGTTTTATTTAAATGAATATTTTTCAATATAAGTTACCACACTGTTTATATAAAAACACTTTTTAAAATATATAATAAAATGGAAAAACTTCCACTTTTTAAAAGAATCCTTCCCAGTTAGGTGTAATAAACTTCTACTTTTTAAGAGAATTTTTAAAATTTTACTTTTTAAAAGAATCCTTCCTGGTTAGGTGTAATAAACTTCATAGCTGTGAGATAAAACTGAGTCTGTAAATGACATATTCTGCAAATTTAATACAAGAATATGAAATAGTAGAAAGTAACAGTAACAGTACACAACATCATCAACCAGGAAGCCTGCTTAACTTTTTTTACAACATATTTATCCCTGTAAGAGAGATTATTTACTGCCAGCACAATCTATTACCATTGTATCCTTTAGTTATACCGCTGGAATAAAGATTATTTAGGGAGCAGGAGAAACTGTCTTTAGGAGCATCTACGGAACAACAGACACATTGCATGAAACATGTTGAAAGATGTATGAAATAAGACATACCAATCTGCCGAACAGGTGACAAGCTGACAGCATATTTCACTTCGATTCTCAAAGACATGGCCATACCTGTTAATCTGTTTTTTAAAATGCAAGGACAGTAAATTCTATTTACCTAGGAAAGCTTTTTCCCCATAGCTATTTACTTTTCCAATTTCTTTCCACTTTAAATTTTAATAAAAACATGATCCTGCCACAGAAATGTGGAAAATAGGTTTATAAGTCAACACAATTCTCTCATCTGATCTTGCCTAAGTATATTATCACCGAGACATTTTTACATGGTTTTCCTTAAAATGTATATAAATTTTTATTCTGAGATTTTTTTTTCAGGTAACGTAACCTAAAAACTCACTTATGTATTCATCAATTATTTTATTAGTATTGTAACATAGAGGATGTATCATGATTTCATTGTTGGTTACTATTAGAAATGTAAGCTCTTCCAGTTTTCCATTATTAAAGGTTGAGCCAACAGATAAGCTTTTGTGAGGCTGTTAAGCAGGTGAGAGTGACAGAAGATAGCTGGGGTTACATAAAGCACGCATGGGGCGAATGTCCATAGTTACTGGATCTGCAGCAGGAGGGCTCATAGGTCCTCGTGGGCTCACAATCTAGACAGTCACTGTGACTCATGACCACACTAGTTGTCACCTAACAGCCTTTAGACACATTTCATGCAAAACCATCTTGACAAAACTACACAATACAGTGAGTCACAGATCTTCGAGGTGGACTTCCCTAAGTAGCTGAGATCACAAATTGCAAAGCCATAAATGCTAAAGGACCAAAACATTTACAAACCGAGCCCTTATGTTCTTCAGGCCTGAGTCATATCAGTGTTGATCTCCCCCAGTTTTTGGTGTTTGCATACTACTCTAGCTGAAAATTGGCTTTATTCTCATTCCCATGTCTGCTATGAACCTGGTAACAGAAACATTATTTCAGAATTTAAAAATAACTGAATTACTGACTTGAAACACCTTCACTGGATAAACTTTGAAAATTTACAACTCAAGAGGAAAAAAGCACAAAGCTGTCCAGACTCACCTCGAATGTGTCCCCCAGCCAGTGTATATCTGTAATTACATTCTTGTGACCATTTTCTATTGAAGAGACAGCACAGTGTCTTATATACATCGCTTCTTTATTACTGTCTGGCTCAAGGAGAAATATAGGCTGAAGAAATGTTAAAAGAAAGTTCTATTTCAGAGAGCTGACTAGTGAATCCATACTTTGCTTATCCCTGCAGATAAATTTAAAGCTGAGAAATATATCAGTTCAAAAAAATATAAATTAGTGTGTCAATATACTATGTGTGTAGGCAGTAGGATATTAACTTTCACCTTCAGTTTATCTCTTACTGTAACACATATTATTGGCCTTCTTGCTAAAGAATCAGCAGAACGTTCTATTTTCATTTCTTTTTCGCAGTGTCCAGGGATCAAATCCAGGTCTATGGGGCAAACACTGTACCGCTGAGCCACATGTTAAACACCAGGACGTCCCTTTCTTCAGGAACTATTTTCAAGCGCATACAGAAGCCCACATCCTACCATCAACTGGTAAAAGACCTGTCGGTGTTAAGGTCGAAGAACGGGGATGGGTGGGATGTTCAACGCAGTGGGTAAATTTGAATTAGGAGCATCGAGTTTAAAATAGAATTTACAGCTTCACAAAAATCACAGCATATTGCTTTGAATCAGAAATGACTGTAATTCCTTCACTTTATACGGGCTAAATCCTTGGTCTTCAATCCAGAGCTCTCTCAGTGACGCCTCTTGACTCACTTCTTTGGTTTCTTCGTCTTGTTTAACCAGAAGAGAAACAGCCCAAGCCCTCAACATCCTAGATGGACGACGCAACTTGTTTGGTCGCATTTTTAATGAAGGCCCGCACGAAAGTGATTTAATAATGTTCACAGGCGGATGTGAAGTCTTGGAAAATCACATTCTTTTTAAAAAAATTTTTATTTCAGGGCCGGGGATATAGCTCAGTGGTTCCGGCGCCTGTCTTGCAAGCGCAAGGACCCGGGTTCGATCCCCGGTCACCACACAACACTACTGGGCATGGAGACTCACACCCAGCAGCAACCAGTACCACATACCACAGTGCCGGGCGTGGTGGCTCACGCCTGTAATCCCAGCACTTGGGAGGCAGAGGCAGGAGGATTGCTGTGATGTGAGTTTGAGGCTGAGCTCAGGGCCAGCCTGAACCACAAAGCGAGACCCTGTCTCAAAAAAACTTAAAAAAAAAAAAAATTATTTCTACTCAGTCTTTGTTAAATCTGGCAACTCTTGAATGAGAAAAAAAACAAAACCTGCAAGAGACAAGTTACAGAGACAAGTTACAGACCTCTCACCTTGAGCGTGGCCTTTTTACTTCCGCCACCACCTGCTTTAGTGTTTTCTATGCGATCGGCATGCGCGGTGATATCCCACAGCACAATCTAAAACAGAAATGAAAGGAAATGGTTAGTTGGCTTTCAAAAAAATTTTTAAGAGTACTGTTGATATCTCGCTTGCTAAATCAGTCACCTTAGAGGAAAATCAAATCTAGCCTGTATGTTAAATAAAGCAGCAACTTTTCAAGCAAATATAAAAAAGAATGTTTTCTTCCCTCTGATAGTTGTTTAGCACTTTGATTTTTTTTTTAAAGGTTTTTTGAGACAGGGTCTCGCTTTGTGGTTCAGGCTGGCCCTGAGAGCTTAGCCTCAAACTCACATCACAGCAATCCTCCTGCCTCTGCCTCCCGAGTGCTGGGATTACAGGCGTGAGCCACCACGCCCGGCACTGTGGTATGCGGTACTGGTTGCTGCTGGGCATGAGTCTCCACGCCCAGTATTGTTATGGGGTTACCGGGGATCGAACCGGGTCCTTGCGCTTGTGAGACAGGCGCCGGAAGCACTGAGCTATATCCCCGGCCCAGCACTTTGATTTTTTTTACCTATATTAATATGAGCACATTTAAAAATCCAAGATAAGTATTACGTGCTGCACTTTGCTTTAGAAAGATTTTTCTCTGTCCCTACGAATGTGTGATTCTGGGGACCACTGATTTAGATCACAGGAAAAATCTTTGCAAAATTCTTAAAAATTAAGTTCTACTGGGTTAAGTACAAATATTTAATTGTTTGATGATAATAATAATAATAATAATAATAATAATAAAAGAGTCTGGTAAGTGAAGCAATGAATGTTATAGCCCACTCTAAATTTACCTATACCTGAATGGTCATTCTATTTGAAAAATTAGAATAAAGGAAAACATTAGGTCAGATCAGTTTTCAATGATTAAGTACAGAAAATACACAGATATATTAACAAAATGTCATTTTATAGAATTATTTTTATTTTTGTCATGTGTTTTGAAAAAATATTCCAATACAGTCATGATTTTTTGTCATGAACAAAAAAAATGCATCTCAGGATTTGTAGGGCTTAGAGAATGGGTCATCATTATTAATTACTGTTAAATGAAATTGGGGAAAAATTCTGTTTTCTTGAAATTTCTTATTATTCTGGATAAATGAACAGAAAAACTGCAGATATTTACATTTTGACCAGACGGAAATTTTCTTAAACACCCAAAAATGATCATCGACTCTTAATCCTTAAACCTATCGGATCCAAATGAATTGCAATTTAAAACACTTTTTAGATTTTTGTTTTGTTTTACTTGTGAGACTAGGATAAGATCGAAGTTTCATAAAAATGCAAGAACTGAACCAAGAGGAGAAAAAAGCAACCGTGATTTTATATGTGTACTTCCCAGTGAATTTCCTTTTAAATTATGTATCATCCCAAACCCTTACATTCAGAATTTTCAGAACCCTCTTTTTCTTTCTTATTTTTTTTCTTTTCTTTTAAGTGTTTTTGAGACAGGGTCTCCCTTTTATAGTTCCGGCTGGCCCTGAGCTCACGATGTAGCCATGTCAGCCTCGAACTCACAGCAGTCCTCCTGCCTCTGCCTTCCAAGTGCTGGGATTATAGACATGAGCCACCATGCCTGGCATTGTGGTATGTCGTACTAGGGATCAAACTGGAGACTTTGCATTTGCCAGGCAGATGCCCAAACCACTGAGCAAAGTCTCTTTTTCAAGAACCCTCTTTTTCAAGACATAATAATGCTTACAGCTTTTGTTCTTCCATAGAGTATTTTTTTGTTTTGGTTTTGGTGGTGCTAGGGATTGAACTTGAGCCCTTGTGTCTCCAAGGTAGGTGTGACAGCACTTGAGCTAAATTCTTAGCTCCACATGGAGTTTTTCTTATACATTATGTGGCTCTAGTCTAGCAACTCATGTACTTAGGGTGACTGGACCACCCTGTGAACCCCAAGTGCCAATGCCATGTCTAGCCATCTTCTCCCCCTCACTCGTGGTCCAGGGAGCTCCTTCACTCTGCTGAATTTAATCTTCAAATTCAAAGAACCAACAATCAAAACTTATTGCAGAACGTTTTCTACGTGAAGAAGCAGCTAAGGTAATAACCCCTAAGTACCTGCCCATTGATGCAGCCTCCAGCAATGATGTTGGGGTCACTCGGACAGAACTTGAAGCAGACGATATCGTCTGGGCTCTCCAGCATTAGCTACCGTAAATACCACAGAGTTAGAAAAAGAGAGAGAAAGCCTGTTAAGATCATGGCCATCAAAAGTAAAGACAGTTCCAAGTCTAACTTTATGGCATAGGCATTTGCAGTGCCTGAGGAATGTGCCCTAGAGTCTGTTCCTATGATTCTACTTCTGGAAGGCACTCCCGATTTAATTTTATCATGGACCCGGACCTATCTGTGAGAGTCTGTATGCTGTTGTGGGGACTCAGGCCTTCTTCCTCCCCACCCAAATGCCAGCTGGAAACCTTGAGCTCAGTAATGGTGGATGAGTAATCTCTGAGGCTTCGTTTTGTCCTGGCTGTTATGGCTGAAGAACATAACTCTGTGCTTGGTAGGAACATCTCAGCGTAGGTGCTACATGTTGTTCGTGCTTATTTTTCTTCCACAGGGCTTTCTGTTAGTCTGAAATGTGGACTGTTCTCACCAACAAAACTCCCTATTCTCTCATCCAGTGAGGTTTATGTGTTTTTCTCAGTTCCAGGGATTGAACTCAAGCCCTTGCTTCCAAGGTAGGCATGGTACTATTTGAGCTAGATCCCTGGTCTTGAATTTTGTTTTTTGAGTGGGCCTTGTGTTCCAGGCTGGTACACAAGAGGAGCCAAGACCAGGATCTGGACCCCACAAAACTTATGTGCTCACTTTTTGTTTTGTTTTTTTTTCCTTTGGTACCAAAGATTGCCAAACTTTTTAGAAACACTTATTTCACAGTCTGATTTTTTAATTTTAGTTTTTTGAGACAGGGTCTCACTTTGTAATTCAGGCTGGCCCTGAACTCACTTTGTAACGAGGGTGAGCCTCGAACTCAGCAATCTTCCTGCCTCTGCTTCCTTAAGCCTGAGATTACAGGTGTGAGCTGTGGAAAAATTATAACATGCTATTCATTCACCACCACTGAACTAAAGGTTCCTAACTAGAATTGGAGTGAATTAGCCTGGTTTAATTGGTATTTTGTGAGTTCTAGAGAAACCTGTACTTTAGAAAATAAAATTTTCAATTTTTTCGTTTTAGGTTTTTTTTTTGAGACAAGGTCTTGCTTTGTGGTTCAGGCTGGCCCTGAGCTCAACCTCCAACTCACATCACAGCAATCCTCCTGCCTCTGCCTCCCGAGTGCTGGGATTACAGGTGTGAGCCACCACGCCCAGCATTGTGGTATGTGGTAGTGATTGCTGCTGGGCGTGAGTCTCCACGCCCAGCATTGTATATGGTTATCGGGGAATCGAACCCAGGCCCTTGCACTTGCAAGACAGGCACTGGAACCACTGAGCTAACTCCTCGGCCCAGAAAATAAAATTGTCAAGTATGGTTTTGAGTAGAACAAAGACAAAAAATTATTTGCTTGTCTATTAAGAGCTATTTTTAAAAATCAGTGAATAGGAAGGTCATTCTTCTTCCTGCCTTCCTGGAAGGTCAGCCACGCTTCATAGCAAGGAGTGGAGTGTGACTCTGGGCAGAAAGGGCCGAGCACCCACTGGAGAATGAGACTGTGCTGAGGAAGCTGACAGAGAAGAGCCGGGGACCCACTATGTTGATCCGTAATAAAATATCTAAAATGGAATTTATCCAAACTGCTTTAATTCAGATGACCTACGGAAGAAGGATAGGTTAAGGCTTATTAGGCAAAGCCTTAATTATGCGATGCCTGATAGAAACAAATCCGTTATTGTTAGATTTGAAAACATTGAAAAAATATGATTTAACATTAAAAAGGACTTCCCAATAAGCAGATCACAAACTAGAGTTCTGCCGAGCAAGCCCAGCCTTTAGCCTTATTCTTGGTGGCTTACTACTTGTTTTGGCTCAGTTTGAGTGGGTTTTTCTGGTGTTTTCCTACAAAAGCCCGAGTTCCTGATTTCCTTGGCAATAAGAAAGCTGCAGAGTCGCTATCCGCATAATCTCTGCTTCTCCCCACTGCTCTTTGGCCATCTTTACTCACTGTCATCCCCTAGCGGTGATCTCTGGAATTGAGGGAATCTACTTATAATCAGTATGTAAGTAAAACCCAACAAAATTTGTTTTTTAAAAAAATGTTAAGCTACGGGCCGGGGAGTTAGCTCAGTGGTTCTGGCACCTGTCTTGCAAGCGCAAGGGCGCGGGTTCAATTCTCCGGTAACCACATAACAATACTGGGTGTGGAGACTCACGCCCAGCAGCAACCAGTACCACATACCACAGTGCCAGGTGTGGTGGCTCATGCCTGTAATCCCAGCACTTGGGAGGCAGAGGCAGGAGGATTGCTGTGATGTGAGTTGGAGGCTGAGCTCAGGGCCAGCCTGAACTACAAAGCAAGACCCTGTCTCAAAACAAACCAAAAAAAACCCCAAAACAAACAAACAAAAAACCAAAAAACCAACCAACCAACCAACCAAACAAAAAGCAGCGTGGTACTGGCGAAGAAATAGACCTGGGGAACAATGGGGCAGACTAGAAGATGCAGAAACCACTCCAGACATACTGACCCACCCCATTTTTGACAAAGGAGCCAAACACCCTCAATGGAGTTAAGCTAGATATAATGGTGCATGCCAGTAACCCTATCATTCTGGGAGAGTAAGACAGGAAAATCCCAAATTTGAGTCTAGCTTGAGCAATTTAGTGACTTTGAGGGACCCTAAGTCTCTTTCAAAAAAAAGGAAAAAGTAGTTAAATATCACTCTAATGATCTTTTTTGTTTTCCAGGAAACATCGATCTGTTTGAGAAGAATAAACTTTAGTTTTGATCAAATTACACAACAGGCTCCGCATTGAAGATATCCTAACTGTATAAGGGTGTATAATAGTAGCTGAATATAAAGTGCTTTAAAATAAATGACAGCTAAAGATACATGAGAAAGTACTAACTTGGGAGTTTTAGACTACATGGGCAGCTCCATTACCTGAGGATGTATGGGGTCCGAGAAACTCCAGAACAGAATCAAGGATGGCTGCAGCAGTAATTTACCAGAAAAGTGAACTCTATCTTCCAAGCAAAGCCTCACGGACACCGACACTGCTATCAGTCCTGATTAAAACACAAGTGGAAGTTAAAGTTGGCAGCACCGTCCCCAGGGAAGGGCTTCCCGGAGGTGCTCGTTACCTCACGGTTCAGCTGCGATTGGATGAGATGCGAACATGATATTCCTGAGGGGCGCAAGCGCGTTCTCAGAGCTCTGCGCGTGTAACGCGGTTTCCCCGGGGCCACATGTCACTGATTGAGCTGTTGAACGTGGGTGGTCCTAACTGAGATGTGCTGTTAGTGTAAAATAAGCACCGCACTTTGAAGATTTACTAAGGAAAAAAATGTTTGACTTGTTTCTTTTTTATGAGGAAAGGGCCAGTGGGGGAAGAAGAAAGAGGAGAGAGGCTGCGTCCGGAAGCGGGGATTCAGTCCCGGGTCCAGCAGGCCCGCGGCAAGTCCAGATGGTCCTGCCCCAGAGCGCGGCGCTCTCCGGAGTGAGCTTGGTCTCTCGCTGTAAACAATGATGAAGCCGTGTGCGTCCACTGGGTGGCTGGGGCAGCCCAGCACTGGAGAGGGTCTCGGATAGACTCTCAGAAACTGCACTGTAGAGATTGATCTGGGCAACATGCTTTCCCTGTCAGCGCAGACGGGAGTCCCTAACACCTACACTCACCGTAGATATTCGGATGCCACGAGACGCAGGTGACCATCTTCTCTACCTGGCTGTGGAGGTCGGTGAAGGACTGGAATTCTTTCAGGTGAGTGTCGGTCTTGTCCCCAAAGGTGCCTTCCTCTTCTGCCAAGGACTTCCAGTCATCAATAAAGAGGTTCATAATTTCATTTTGCTGCAGGGCTATTTCCATACTATTTTATTTTTTGCAAAAAAGCAATTATAATGTATTTTAGTATTTAATGACTATTTTAGAGGTGCCTCATGTATAATGAACAGTAACAAACCCTCTATTATATTTGGTAATAATGACTATCTCCATGTGAATAAATGACATAGGAAGAAACATCTTGTGGCAGGATGCCGCTCAGAATTTCTTTCAAAAACTGGCCGTTCACTTGCCTCTGGCCACCTTGTGGCCCCCAGTTTCCACCTCCAGGCTGAGCTCTCTCCAGCCAGGCCCGGGATCCCAGCGCCTGCCCGTCTATCTCCCACAGGCCACCTGCGGGGAGCCCGCTGGTTGGCTGAGAATTTACTGGACATGCTCCCTGCCCAGCCTTGCTTTGCCTCCTCTAGTTTAGGAAACTTCCCCTGCTCAGCTGGTCTCTGGTGCTTCCTGGAAACCCAAATGGATGTAAACGGTAATTTTCTAAGGAGCTTTTAGTGCTGAATCACTTATATGAAGTGAGGAGAGCTTAAATATACAGAGTGAACACACAGAGACACACTCCAAACAACAAATAAGAGGTTCTCAATGAGGAGAGAGGGAGATTTGCAGTTGGAAGTGTATGTGTGTGTGTGTGGGTGGGTGGGTGTGCGTGCGTGCATGCGTGGGCGCACACACACACACACACATGTGTACTGGATAGTTTGAGTTATCATGATGCCACAACTCCTAGGAGCAGCCACTATATTTAATTCTATACACTTCTTGCAGTGTATGAGACTGTCGCTAAAATGAAGAATTATGCTACTAAAAATGCTAATATTGCTCCTTTAAAGAATAACGTGAGTGCTCATATCATCTCTTAGTACTCTAGAGACCCTGGTTTGAGAGGCTCTTGCTTTTAAGGTGTTTTGTTTGTTTGTTTTATTTTCTTTGTGGTACCAGGGATTGAATTCACAACCTTGAGCTTACAAGACAGATGAGGACACCACTGAGCTAAATCCCTGGCCCTCAGGTTCTTGTTTCAAATACTTATTATAATGGTATTCATTCTTTTATATGCTTAAATTTGAAAGCTCAGCTTATCTTCCAGGCCTCTTGGAGCTTTTAGAATGCCACTTTAAGAATCAAAAATCCAAATGCATGTGTGTATTTGATAGGAGGAGCAAACCATTAGAGTAGTGGTGGTTTTTTTGTTTTGTTTTTGTTTTTTTGAGACAGGGTCTTGCTTTTGTAGTTCAGGTTGGCCCTGTGCTCACTATGTAGTCCAGGCCAGCCTCAAACTCACAGCAATCTTTCTGCCTTTGCCTCCTGAGCTCTGGGATTATAGGCATGAGCCACTATGCCTTATTGCTGATGGGCATGAGTCTCCAGGCCTGGCATTGTATGCCATTACCAGGGACTGAACTCGAGCCCTTGTGCTTGCAAGGCAGGTGCCAGAACCATTGAGCTAAATCCCCAGCCTGTAGGAGTAGTTTTACATTATAAATTTCTTAAAACCAGAGAAAACTCTTTATGTAGATAATTAGATCTGGACACTAAATATCATAATATATACTGCTAAAATGCAAAACAGATCCCATCTCATGCCCATGTCCCCTGTACTACCAGCCACTGCATAATTGGTTACACTCTTCTACTGCGTCATCCCAAATAGAGTGATGGAAGCATTTCCTGGGCCCTTGTACTTCGTGTGGTCTGTGGGCCAAGAGTGCAAGCATGGCCTACAGCTGGTTGGAAGCACTGAGTCACAGCCTTCCCTCCTGACCGGCGGGAGTCACAGGCTGGTTCCCCGACCCCCTCAGGAGTTACTGCGCCACAGTGTGTACACATTCACTTTCCAGTAGGATCCTTGGCACCTTCAGCACTGTATTCCTTCCTTGCAGAACAAGCAAGTGATTCCCAGTTTGGAAGTGAAAAGAGCACTTTCTTTTATTTTCCAGCTTCTACATTCCCAGGAAAAACCTTGTGGTTCCTGACAGGGTTGAACTTGAGTCTGGAAAAACTTCTCCATGAGAATCACTTTTTGTTTTAAACTCCAAATGATTGCTTTGTGAATCCTTTTGACATTTCTCTCTCTTATTATATTTTTTCTTTTGCAAATATGATTCTGTTAGGAACAGTTTGAATAAAATTCTATGAGAAAGAATTTCTAAAAGGACTTTATTTCTCAGGGCCAGCCTGAACTACAAAGTGAGACCCTCTCTCAAAAACAACAACAACAGCAACAACAAAAACCTCAAAATGGATTTAGCCTAGTTATGTGGATTATAATTAAAATATCAGTTTACTTAGGTTCACAACAATAGCGTGACAAAATCACAACGCCTGATATCAAAATCAAGTTGTCGTTTAAATTTTTCCTAATCTCAACCTAAAAAGAGGTGTGAACAAAATCAGGCTTATTAATTTAAAATTATTAAGTAATTCTTAAATGGTTTTAAAGTGGGAAATATAGCAGTGATATACATGGATTTCTTATTTAATCTTGGGCCAGTGTTTTATTTATTTATTTATTTATGCAGTACTGAGGATTGAACTCACAACCTTGGGGCAGTGCCACAAGGCAGGTGGCAGTGCCACTGAGCTAAACCCCCAGCCTCTGGGCCAGTGCTGTTATTATAATTTCTGTGTCAATTTCCCACTTTTTATAGTTCTTATTTCTCTCTTCAAAAATACCTTAGGGAAGGAATAAAAATTCCTTTTTATCCCTCTTAATAACTATAACAATGGAAAGAGAAGAACAAAAACCCAAGCCAAAAGATAATACATACTGCAGATAACTGAGAACTGATTAAAGACCATTTACACTGAACCTTTCTTATTAACTTCTTCAAGCCTAGTCTTTCTTAGAAATTGATCATATGCAAACACACCTCTTTTTAGGTTGAGATTAGGAAACATTTAAATGACAACTTGATTTTGATATCAGGCGTTGTGATTTTGTCACGCTATTGTTGTGAACCTAAGTAAACTGATATTTTGATTATAATCCACATAACCAGGCTAAATCCATTTTGAGGTTGTTGTTGTTGTTGTTGTTGTTGTTGTTGTTTTTGAGAGAGGGTCTCACTTTGTAGTTCAAGCTGGCCCTGAGCTCAGCCTCATCACAGCAATCCTCCTGCCTCTGCCTCCCGAGTGCTGGGATTACAGGCGTGAGCCACCACGCCCGGCACTGTGGTATGTGGCACTGGCTGCTGCTGGGCATGAGTCTCCACGCCCAGTATTGTATGTGGTTACCGGGGATCGAACCCGGGTCCTTGGGCTTGCAAGACAGGCGCCGGAACCACTGAGCCAAATCCCCAGCCCTTGAGGTCTTTTTTGGTAACAAGCTGTCACTGAGCCAAGCAAGTGGCCTGGTGATAGTCTCATTGATACACAGATGTGCATTGATATGAAAAAACAATGGTGAATCCCCCTCTGTGTCAAACGTCTGGAAACTAAGGCACCTTCTGATCACAAATACCACTGTGGCCAGAGGCTGCTGGACTCCAGTCTGAACGTGCACTCACTCTGGGGTGGCGTGGCCTGCGGCAGCCTCTCCCAAGTCCTGTATTTCACTGCTGACAACCAGCTGGCATCCACACCCCATTACAGTGTCCTGATGAAGGGACAGAAGAGCTACTGGTCTCCAGGACAATTTGGACAATTTCTCCACTGGCTTCATGGTGTTTGCTTTGTTATTAGCACTCTGCCCGTGTTTTATAAAATCTATTTTTGTCTCTATTTTTGCTTATTCTGCTTTTTTGTGCATTGTAATAAGCTGATTAATTTGGAAACTATTTTTGTTTAACTTGTCATATGACTGCAGGAGAAAACTGTCTTTCTAACAGGAATTATAATTCTTGAGGTTAAAGTGGTTGCCAGGTATTAGGGAACTTGACTACTTTTCTCTGATCATCGTGACAAAGGTAGAGAAGACAAATTTAAAGTTCTCTTGTTTCTTTGTCAGTGTCACATGTTTTCTGTGCAAGAATGGGAAACTGTTCATCCATTCAGAGAATTTTTGAAACAAATCCTTTCTGGGCATAAGTAACACCTTTACATAATTGTTGTAATTTTCAAGGAATTTAATTCAGTCTGGAAAAATTGATGTCTTCTTAAAAATAAAAATAAACTTGTGTTAAGACATTTATTTTACCCTTGTATTTTAGATTTTAAAACAAAATGCAAGGCAACCTCTACCGTATATCTGGAAGAATATTTCACTATTGTTTCCACTTGACTGAATATTCATACCAGCTTGATAAGACCTTGTCAAGCTCTTTCTCTTGCTTAGAAGGCCCAGGTCTCTTCCCACAGTCTTGGGTAGAAAAGTTGTTCTGAAGACATTTCTCTTTCAGAGCCAATAAGAATTGCAGTCAACACAAGAAGGAGTGAAAAAAGTGACGTGCTCCTTTGAATTGAATTCAGGTTTCCATTTACAAAGATATTTTTGCAAATACTTTTATCATCATCATAATAATTGTCCTTATTACCCTTAATATACACATTCTCATTATCCTATGAAGGTCAGTAATGCTTAGAATTGGAGCGAGGAGTGTAGAAAAGGCCTTAAATAAAAGAAACTACAGTAAACGCAAACATAGGCTGGATATCCTTAATCCAAAACCTGGCCCTTGTTTGGCACCGACATGGTATCGTAAGTAAAACATTCCATACCATGAAATTTTGTTTCATGCACAGAATTATTAAAAATATTGTATAAAATAATCTTCAGGCTAAACACATAAGATATATGAAACAAATGAATGATGTGTTTAGGCTTGGGACCCAATCCAAGGTACCTCATTATATGTGTGGAAATATTCCTACCCCTCACATAACAAAATCTGAAATCTTCTAGTCCTAAGCAATTTGGATACAGTATACTCAACTTCTAACTATTTATTTGCAATTAGGAAAACATCCCTCCCACACACTGAGTTGATCATGCTGTGTTTGGTGTGGCCCTACCATAGAAGGTCTAGGATTTTTATATGTAGTAGAAAGGTAGAATATTTCTAAACAATATGAAAAATCTATGGAATGTGTGAAATGCTTATACATAGCTGATAATTGTCTTCATACTTTCTATCTAGACCCCTTAGAGTTGCTTATCAAGTCTTAGTATTATAAGTAAATATACACATTTTATGTTGTATTTTAAAATTTTAATATATAAATTTTTTTTTACCTTGTGGACACATTGTTAAGGAAGTCACTCAAGGATTTTGATCGTCCAACTCTTTCTTTTTCTTCTTCTGAGAATTCTCTTGGATAGTATTGTGTACTAGCATTTTTAGGATATGTCCTAATATATTTAAAATAGAAGAAAAACAAATATAGGTCATTATAGGTCAACAGTTCATCTCAGTGACAGTGGCATTAAGATATTACTTTATATATGAATTCCATATATGGATTTTTTTCCTTTATCCTTGTAAACTTATAGTGACCAAATTCAAGGCCTGCATGTATCGCTCCCTAATATAATTTACAGGTGTTATTTTGTAAAATGTTTTATTTAGAGATTATAATAACCTTATAGAAAAGTTGTAAGAGGAAATAAGGAACTTCCTTGTACTCTTCACTCATATTTATCAATTATTAACATTTGTCCCATTTACTTTATCATCTTCTATTTTTTTTTTTTTTTTTTTTAAGGATTTTTGAGACAGGGTCTCGCTTGGTAGTTCAGGCTGGCCCTGAGCTCAGCCTCAAGCTCACATCACAGCAATCCTCCTGCCTCTGCCTCCCGAGTGCTGGGACTACAGGCATGAGCAACCATGCCTGGCACTGTGGTATGTGGTACTGATTGCTGCTGAGAGTGAGTCTCCATGCCCAGTATTGTTTGTGGTTACCGGGCATCGAACCCGGGTCCTTGCGCTTGCAAGACAGGCACTGGAACCACTGAGCTAAATCCCAGGCCCTATCATCTTCTATTTCATTATATCAGTGTTTCCCAACCATCACAACACACCCTGCTCCCCACAATGTCTGAAAACAGTTTTGGCTTCACCACTGGGAAATGCTACTGATGTCCAGTGGGTAGAGTTCTGAGGTGCTGTTAAACAGCCTACAAAATGCAAGAAAACCTTTCCAGAACAAAATGCTCAGTTCCCAATGTGAATTATATTACGATGGATGAGAAATCTTGTTCTATGTACACAAGATCCGGAGCAAGTTAACTACTCGGGGATGGTACATCATCTTTTCTGAAAGGAACCTGTTTTGTCCAATCTGCCCCCAGGGCTCACCACACCTTGGTGATGCGTCACGTGGCATTGTGCCTTTAGGCTTCACTGAACCTGAGTGAGCCTTTGACCCTTGGATTCGGGGCTGGGAAGTGGCAGATGGTGCAAGTGTTATCAGTGTGGGCTCTGAGGTTTGGAAGCCTGCTTTTATCTCTTCTTAGTCATGTGAGGCTGAGCTAATTATGTTACCTCTTGGGCCTGTTTTCGCATCTGTACATGAAATTTCTTCAAACACCAAGCTCATGGGTTTCACTTAAGGACAGAACATATTAATACATGTACAGCTTTAAAGAGTGTTTATCACAGTGGAAATGCTCAATAAAATACCAAGTATCAAACCTGCATTTTTTGAACAAACATCAGTAAAGTATGTCTGTGAGTGGCAAATTACACTGACTTCTGATTATATTCAATAGGATGGGTTTTCCTCACCTAGACTGATGCCCACGGCAGAAGAAAGAATATTCGTATTGGAACCAGAGACTTGGGTTAAAGTCCTATGTTCACCTTTTCCTGCTGCCCTCACCCTGGTCAGAACAGGCTTCCGCATGGTCAGCCTCCTCACCAGCAGGCTCCTCTCTGCCTCCCGAAGCCCTGCTGCCGCCTCATCTTACCTCAACCCTAACCATCCTGCCTCGCCTTTGCTTTAGAACTTTGCAGGGTTCTACTGCCTGCCCCTTCTCTGTCTACCTCATCATGGGAGAAAGACGCTTATGTGCCACCGCCAGCGCTCTGGCTGGGTGTACTTTTGAAAGTGATAGTGACCCACGTAAGAGATCTAGCCAGTGGAGACTATCTGATATGAGTTGTAGAAATCATTACCTACATGGCAGAATAGAACAGCTAGGAACAAGGAGAAATAGTCCAGAGATGACTAGCACTATAATTGTTAACATCTCATCATTTTTCTACTTCATAGTCTTCATATAATTGTGTCTAATTGTTTTGAGATTTTTGAAGGTATAATCAAAGTTAGGTGTTTCTGAGTTGAATTGCTTTGTTGTGCTCTGTGCCTTAAAAAAAAAAACTATTGGAAAAGTTGCTAGATTTAATGGTGATTATAAATTATATAAACCCATTTTATACCTACCATTTTGTCTGAGTACTTGTGTCCCTGACTTCAGGGATTGCTTGCATGCCCATATTTTTCTCAAGTTGTTCAATGGTGAAATTTTTATCTGGGTAGGCTGTGCATTCAATGTAGGCATCTTTTACACTGGAAGCATTTTGGTCACTGAATGCAATGGGTGCACCAAAATCACATCGCTTCCGAGAAATCATGTATGTGACCTGCAACATATGTGGGCAAAAGTCACATGATGAAGTCCCTGGAGATAAGCAGATGTGTGATGGACAATACCAGTGCTCTGCACAGATCCCTATGTACACTGCGTGTTTCCCTTCAGCTCTGTGTGCTTCCAGTCCCGTGGGCTGCCCCTGCTCCTCACTCCTCACTGATGGACTCTCTAGTAAGACCAGTTCTCCTGCCGGTACAAAGAACAGGAAGTGACTACAGTTTATGCCACGGCAGAGGTGGACTGATAGGGGTTACATGGAAGCTCAGCTTCTTGACTGCTTCTTGGGACAATTTTACAATGCAATTCGTACTCCAGAGTTCCTCTGCATGTTCAGGCTGAAGTTTGGCCTCTCTAGGGATTTTGCCTGTGATTTCCCTCTAGGGCTTCTTCCATGTGCCTGTCCCAGTCCCCTTCATGATATGGGACACTATCATAAGTCATCACATACAAACCCTCCTCTCAAGAGTTACTCTAGGAGGAGAGCCATTGTATTTACTGCTCAGGTCTGCCATAACCACGTATCACAGAGCAGGTGGCTTAAAACACAGTGATTTATTTCTCATAGTCGTGGAGGCTGATAGTCTGAAATTAAGGTGTTAGAGGATTGGTTTTTTGTGAAGGCTGAAGGAAAGAAATCTGCCCTCTCTTTTCCCCCAGCTTCTTGTATCAGGCAGTGGTCAGTGCTGCTTGACATTCATCCCTCCCACTGCTGCTTCTGTCCTCACCCAGAGCTCCTCTTTTGTCTCTGTATCCACTGTGCCTTTTTCTTATGAGGATACTGGTCAATTTGGACCACTCAAATGTAACTTCATTTTAACTAATTATACCTGCAAAGGCTGTATTTCCAAGTAGGGTCACATTCTGAGTTACTGGGATTAGGACTTTCGCATATCTTATATGGAGGGATAGATTCAGTTCATAATACCTGCTTAAGAAAATTATTCTATGAAAACAAAACAAACAAAAACATGTCCCTGCAGCACATACAACATATTCTGCCGATCCCTTGAGAATAAATGCTGTTCACATACAAAGAAGTAATGACTAGCGATCATATTTAAACCTCTGACCTGCTTTGTAGATTTCTTAACCAATTCTTCCTCAATTTCTTTTTCACTACCCAAAGAAACCCATGGTTTAGAGACAGGTGGTATGTAAACATATGATTCTTCAGGAATAAGTTCTTTATATTCTTCTTGCTCTTCTGGTACTTCTGGGGGCTGGAGTGAAATAAATAGCATTCTAAAATACAGGAGCAAACCAGGTTGAAAGGCACATGTATATATTTTATATCTATAAGTTTTACTGTTATATAAATTTAAAGCAATTCTTTTTTTTTTTTTTTTTTT
>PVIR01005696.1:48970-70610 GCA_004026965.1 Petromus typicus | reverse complement strand
AAAACCCATTTAGCTTTAACTAAACATTACATACTTTGCTCATGAGACTCTTTCCTCCTGTGTAAAAATGAGCATGTAATGAAATGAATCTTTCCTTAGAGCTGTGCTGAAAAGGCTGCCCTACTTAATTTTTAAAAACGATTCATATTTTAACTGATACATAACTATTATACATATTTTGGGTACTATATATGTCTTATTATGTGCATATATTATATAATGTTCAAATCAGGGTACATGTCAGCATCCTCAAACATTTATCATTACTTTATGGTGAAAATATACAAAATCCTTTCTGATAAGCTTTTGAAGTATGTGCTATTATTATTTGCAGTAACCCTACTGTGTAATAGTGCATTGGAATCTCTTGCTCCTATTGTAATGTAAATCAGCACTCATTGATCAACCTTTCCCCCACTGGACTTTTTTTTTTTTTTTTGAGACTAGGTCTTGCTTTGTAGTTCAGGCTGGTCCTGAACTCACTATGTACCCCAGGCTAGCCTCAAACTGGAGGCAGTTCTCCTGCCTCTGCCTCCTGGGTGCTGGGTTACAGGCACGAGTTACCACGTCTGGCTTTGTGGTGGGAACCACTGAGCTAATATCCGGCGCCCCCACTGATTTCTATCTAAAACCAATAGAGATATAGGGTGGTCATGTGTCAGCCAAAATTGGAATTGAGGTAGAACAACACAGCATCACATGGGAAAAATTATGAATAATCTAAAATTTGAAAGTTTAGATCAATTTAAAGTTTTCATTGTTGCCATAGATTTGTTTATAGGTTAAAAGCTCTTCTTATGCTTAACTTTGTGTAGCTCTGAGTCTTTTTGTTTGGTTTTGTTTTTGAGGCAGGGTCTTGCTGTGTAATTCAAGCTGGCCCTGAACTCACTATGCAGCCCATGCTAGCTTTGAACTCAAGGCAGTCTTCCTGCCTCTGCCTCCCGAGTGCTGGGATTACAGGCATGAGCCACCGTGCCCAGCAATGAGTTTTGTTTTACTGTGCTCCTGAAGGAATAGTGCAGTATGTGGTTGGTGTGTCTATACATGTGATTGTGTGCATGTAACATTATGCTTTTTCTGCCACATGAACTGACAGCATTATGAAGCCAGCCACATCCCTTTTCACTCTGAATTTTGAAGTTTAAATTGTTTAGGGGTTTGATGACCTGGAACAAGCAGTTCAGCTGGTCAAGAGTTTGGAGGAATGAAATTGAAGAGAAGCCAAAAAGATTCTGCCTTCGGTGATGTGTGGTAAATGGAGCATTTTAAGCTACTAATTTAAACTTTTGTGATTTCAGCACATAATATTCCACTAAAAATCATTTTAGGCTTCTTCTAACCTACACTGCAATCTCTCATTTTTTCTGTTATTTATTTATATGAAGATTGGAATAACAATGGCTTCAAACCAAATAGGCTGGTGATTTTTAAAGCAGGAATTGTCTAAAATATTCCTGTCTTTCAGTGCTCTGGGTCACGGTGTCCTATTGAGTGAGTTCTGACATGCTACAGGCAAGTTCCAAATTGTTTCTTTCCTTTTTTTCTGATTTAGATTCTTAGCAGAGACATTTTCAATCTTTGGTTAGTTACAAACAGCCTGTGTTTAAATCTTAATGACAAAGCTGAAGATAACTTATCCTAATGATCTTAGCAGTTTGGGTTAAATATATGATCTATGTTAACAATCTATGTGAGTAAATGAGACTAAATAATATCATTTCATAATTTCTATTTTACCCAAATTGCTATAAGAATCTTACTGTTGTGTTAGTATGAAAGTATTTTTCCAGTTGTACTCCAGTTAGCTGGACATCTCTTCTGGACACAGAAATGTTACTGCAGTGGACAGGTTAAGTAAGCACTGAAATTAGTGCAGATAACAATATTAGCAATAATTCAAGAAAATCATATTTATTGTAAAAGGGAAACAAGCATTGAGAAGGATTATACCACTACCAGTGAGACCATCACTGAGCAAATAAAGGCAAATCATGATAACAAACTATCTACATGTTGATCTCAAGTTCCTATGCATCACCCTGAGGTTAACCTATGGCTAACTGAAGTGTATTTGTTTAAACAAAGGAGATAAACAATCTATTCTAATCATTGTTTTTATTTTACTCTTTTTTTCTGTGTGTATGAGATAAAGTCTTGCTCTGCAGTTCAGGCTGGTTTGTGCCACCCTATGTAGCCCAGGCTGACCTCAAACTCATGGGGATCTTCCTGTTTCAGCCTCTCAAGGACTGGTATTACAGGTGTGCACCACCACACCCTGCTTTATATGCTTGTCATTCAGGCTGTCTGTTCTGCATTTATTTCTGCCACAAGCTTGTCAGACATCTTTCCCATCAGGACAATCACAAACCATATTAGAGTCTGATGATTTGAACCTTTAACTTATTTATTTGTTCAGTGATTCTTTTGAAAATAGCACCACCCTTGTTCAGGGACCAGTTGGGAACCATGGATCTTTCTAGAAACAACATGCAAAAGGAGAGCTCATTCATTCATTCATTTGTTCATTCATTCATTCGTTCATTCATTCACATAAAGCCTCCAGCTCACAAGTTGGAGAAGTGAACAGACAATCCTTCATTTTAATGACCAGACTACATGTACCAACATGCTTAAAAACCAACTACATAACCAGACAGAGTTACTAGTGAAGGTGGAACAAAATTCTGTGAAAAACCTGAATTTAAAAGAATCTAAGAAAACTTCACAGTGAGGGTCTCTCAGCTGGGACTTGGAAGATGTATAAAAGTTTTCTAATCTTTCAGGAAAAAGACTGAGCTACAGAAAAAGAGAACAACACTTGAATGGCAGAAATTGTGATGAGTTTAGGGAACGGCAAGAAATTTAGGGAAATGTATTTTGTGAATCTGTTCTCTATCTTTTATTGGAGATTCAACCAAGATTTTTAATGTGAGAATTTCACTTTTAAGATAGTAACTCTCCTTACAGCAAGGAAAATTAAAGTACAGGAAACTGTTGAAAAGAAAACTAGTTTGTGCTACTCATTCCCCACTCTCTTTATCTTTGTAAAACTTTGCTCTTTTTCTCCTTCCTTCCTCTTACCCACACTTCCTTCTGCCCCTCCTCTTGTGCTTTTTCTTTCTCCATCCTTCCTTCCTCCTTCCCTCCCTTCCTTCTTCCCTTCTTTCCTTCCTGCCTCCTTCCTTTCCCATCTTTCCTTTTCCTTCCTTCCCTTCCCGCTTTGCTCTTTTTCCCATTTTTTCTTTTCTTCCCTCCTTCCCTCCAACAAATGATTTGAAGTATGTGTGTTGTATTTTCAGCGGCACCTTACTGAATAGTGTAGGCAATACCCATTTTGTAGACAAAGAAACTGAGACACAGAGAGGTTCCGTGACTCTGTTGTGCCCTTGTGGTTAATGAGTGGCAGAGCCAAGACAAGCAAGGACTCTAGAATCAATGTAATGCTGACGGAGGTAAGGAGGTGTGAGGAAGAATGCACAAAGACTGTTAGGATTTTACCTTGGGAACCTGTGAAGATGATAGTTCTCTGGGATGAGAGAGGAGGTATAGGGGTGAGAAAAGAATGTGAGAAAGGTAATGAACCCAATCTAGTAAATATTAATTTTGCAATCTGTATACTTAGGGAAATATTTAATAATCTCTTGGAAATATAAGTACAGAGTTTAGGGAAACTATATGGGTTTATTTTAAAAGAGAATAATAAGATTGGACAAAATTCTAAATTGGATTGTGGGCAACACCTTTATTTAAGAAAATGGCAGGAGGAATAACACTTCAGAACAAACAATGCCAGATATTATTAAAAATAATTTAGACTATCACTTGAAAACAAAACCAGTCACTGTTGTAGATTATCTCTGTGACTAATAGAATCTTTCCAGAAGTGAGCAGATGGTCCAAAGGGAATTAGCCAGCCACTGGGAACTAAATGTTCTACTTAGATATAAGATTTAATTTAAGTTAACAGAATTTTCTCATTTTTGTAGTTGATTTGTCTCTGAGCTGGTTGTTTTTTAAAAAATTATTTAATAAGTCTGTTGTTACATTTTAGGAATAATTATGATCACATTCATCATTGGGAATTTGTACGTGTCTATAATATAAATTGATTCTTTTTTTTTCCCATTCACCTGCCCTTCCTTCAACCCCTCCACTCTTCCCTATTTACATCAGCTTTTCTTTGTTCATTCTTTTTTCATTTTTTCCCTTCCCCCACCCTCCCTCTCCCTATTTCCCCTTCCCCTTTGAACATTTTCTTCCTATTTCACAATATCTATTATGCCTTTTGGTCCTCATTTATATTTTCAGTTTCTCACATCAGAGAAAAACTTCATTATTTACATGTGTATTCTATTTATTTCACTATACAGTATAGTCTCTAGATACATCCATTTAGCTGTAAAGGTTTCTAGTTTATTTTTGTGTACGACTAAGTAGTACTCCATTTATTGGAAAACCATATCTTGTTTATCCAGTTACCATTTGATGGGCATTTGGGCTGTTTCTAAGACTTAGCTATTACACATTGTGCTGCCATAAACATGGGTGCACATATATCTCTCTGATACAATGCTTTTAGTTCTTTCATGAATATACCCAGCAGGGAAATAGCAAGATCAAGTTGGACCTCTAATCCTAGTGTTTTCAGGAATGTCCACACTGATTTCCACACTGGTTGCACCAGTCTCTACTTACTTTAACTTATTAAGGTAAATGAAATTTCTTGTAATTTCAATTTTTCTGGATTTTGTGACCATAAATCCTGTTATGTCATCTTCAATGGATCAAGACATGCCTAGATTAGTAGAATATGCTCCTGCTTGGAGCACTGAAGTGTGGACTGGGGACATGGGCCCTGACTCACTCCCCTCTGACACTGTTCTTGTCTTCTACTCCCCGGAGTTTGTACCAATGCATGACACATTATGATTCTCTATTTTTTCCCATTCCCCTGCCTTCTCTACAATCCACTACCCCCTATATATGTAAGCTGTGTTTCCTTTTTTTAAACTATCAAATTTTTTCTTTCCCTCCTGTACTTTCCCCTACCTGCCCTTTCCTTTTTCCTTTGCACATTTTCTTCCTATTTGACATTACTTATCATACATTTTGAAATTCATTTATACCTTCAGATTTTCATACTAGAGAAATGATACAGTATTTACACATCTGTGTCCTATTTTTTTTCACTTTAGAGTATTCCCTTAAGTACATCCATTTGAGTCTAAATGACTCAAATTTATCATTCTCTATGGCAGAGTAATACTCCATTTTATTTAAAAATCACATCTTCTTTATCCAGTCTCTGGTTGTTAGGCATTTGGACTGTTTCCAAGATTTTAGCTATTACAACAAACTGAGAGCATATAAACATGGAAACTCATATGTTGCTTTGGTATGATTCTTTTAATTATTTTGTATATATACTTAGCCAGTAAATAGGGTCAAATGGAACCTCGAGTCCTAGTTTTTAAAGAAATCTCCACACCGATCTCCACAGTGGTTGCACCAGTCTATGTTCCTGCCAACAGCGAAGAAGGGCTGCTTTCTCCCCACAACCCAACCTGTTTTGGTAGATCTTGTTATAGCAACTATTCTTTGTGGAATGAGATAGAATCTCAGTGTTGTTTTTATCTGCATCTCTCAAATGACCAGTGGTGTCAAAATTTCTTTATGTGCTTTTCAGCTGCCTTTACTTCTTCACCTGAAAAATATCTATTCATTTCAGATACCCATTTTTGGATTAGATGTTTAAATTTGGGGGAGCTGGTTTTTTAAACTCTTTATATATTCTACATAGTAGTTCACTGTCTGAGAAACAGCTGGTAAAAATGTTTTCTCATGTTGTAGGCTATCTGTTTGGTCTGCTGGTGGGGTTTTGTTTTTGTTTTTGTTTTTTGAGACAAAGTCTCATTTTGTAGTTCAGACTGTTCTCAGACTCAGTATGTAGCCCAGGCCAGCTTTGAACCCACAGTGATCCTCCTGCCTCTGCTTCCCAAGTGCTGAGATTACAGGTGTGAACCACGACACCTGCATTATGGTATGTAGTTATCAAGTGCTGGGCTTACAGGCGTGAGTCACCATGCCAGCACTGTAGTACGTGGTTACTGGGGATTGAACTCAGGACCTTTTGTTTGCCTAGCAGAAACTCGAACCACTGAGCTAAATCCTGGGCCCCAGATTTTTAGTAAGATGAGGTCCCAGTGTAGATTCCTTCTGTTAGTTCCTGTGCTGCAGAGGTTTTGTTCATAAAGTCTTTCCCTATGCCTATATCTTCAAGTGTTCTACCTAACCTGTTTTACAGCAGGTTTAATGTTTCTGTTTTAATATTTACGTCTTTAATCCAGTTTGATTTTAGTTGAATGCATGGTGACAGACATGAATCTAGCTTTAGTCTTAAGCAGATTGAAACCCAGTTTTTCCAGCACCATTTGTTAAAGAGGCTATCTTTCCTCTCTTGAGAGTGTTTTGCCCTTTTGTCAAAGATGAGCTGGCTTAATATGTCTTCAGTTGTTTCTACATCTTCTAATCTGTTCCACTGATCCTCAGGTTCTTTCTTTTGCCAGTTCCATGCTGTTTTTTTCAAGGTGGTTTTGTTGCATAGTTTCAAGTTGGGGACTGTGATACACCCTGCTATGTTCTTGTTATCTAGAATTGCTTTTGCTATTCTAAGTCTCTTGTGGTTCCAGATAAATTTTTGGATATTTTCTCTATCTCTGTGAAATATATTATTGAGATTTCACTTGGAGTTATACTGAATCTACATAGTAATTTTGGCAATATGACCATGTTGATGATATTAGTTTCTACCCAGGAACAAAGGCTGTCGTTTCATTTTCTGATTTCCTCATCCATCTCCCTTTTGAGAATGCTGTAGCTTTCAGAGAAGAGGTCTTTTACCTCCTTCATTAAATTAACTCCTAGATATTTCATTTTTGGAGTTAGTATTGTGAAAGAAATTGTTTCCTATGTTTGTCTCTCAGTGAGAGTATTATTTGTGCATAGAAAGGCTACTGATTTTTGAGTGTGGTCCTTGTATCCAGCCACTATACTGAACCTGGCGATTAAGTCAAGTAGTTTTTCAGCTAACTTTGGGATCCTCCATATAAAATATTATACCACCAGCAAATAGTGACAGCTGAAATTCTTCCTTTTCTATTTTTATTCATTTTATTTCTTTCTGTTGTCTAATTGCTATGGCTCTTGTTTCCAAAACTATATTGAACAACAATGATGATAGTGGACATCCATGTCATGTTCCTGATTTTAGCATGAAAGGTTTCAGTTTTTTACCATTTAGTATGATGCTGGCTGTTCCTTTTCTCATAAACAGCTTTTATCAGGTTGAGATAAAGAACATCTATTCCAACTTTCTGGAGGGTTTTGATTATGAATGGATGTTTATTTTTTCAAACACTTTTTTCTGCTTCATTGAGATGACTCTATAGTTTTTTTCCTTGAGTCTGTTAATGTAGTCTACTATATTTATTGATTTACATATGACAAACAATCCTTGCATCCCTGGGATGAATTCAACTTGGTCAGATTGTATGATTTTCTTGATGATCCTCTGTATTCTGTTTGCCAGTATCTTACTGAGGATTTTTTGTTTTTAGAAACTTATGTTTTATTTTCCATCAACCTCATTTCCATTTTGCTGAAGTGTCCGTGGAACAAATAGCTCAAGACCACTCAGCAGTGGTTCCTACCCACTCGGTAGCCTGAGCAGTGGGGGCTGCAGACCAGTCTTCAGTGGCCGGTTGAGTGCTCCAGTCTTCAGTAGGAAACTGCTGAATGGGCACAGAGGGAACTTGCACACCCTCAGACCGATCTGCAACTTCAGGCTGAGTAGCAGTGAACTCCGGAGCTGGTGCAGTCCACGCCCCCTGAAATTCCTCCTTGGTTACAGCCTTTTCAGCAGCAGCCTGCTCTTCCTTTTCAATCTCTTCAGGATCCCTGTAGAAGTAGAGATCAGGCATAACCTCCCATGGTTGTTCACGGGAGATGGTGCCACGCATGCGAAGCACTTCTCGACCCAGCATCCACCACATCAGACCGACTGAGTGAGCTCCCTTGTTGTTGCACGGGATGGCAATGTCCACATAGCATAGAGGAGAATCTGTGTTACACAGAGCAATGGTTGGCAGATTGACATAGGACGCCTCTGTGAGGGGCTGGTGGTCAGCCCTTGGATCCATAACCATGAGAAGACGTGGCTCTCGGAAAGCTGCCTGAATCTGGTTAGTGAAAGTCCCAGGAGTGAAGCAGCCAGCAATAGGAGTAGCTCCAGTGGCAGCGGCAAATTTCAGCACAGCTCACTGGCCAGTGTTCCTACAGGATATGACACTGACGTCTGCAGGATTTTCAATGGCTACTATGGCTCGTGTTGCCAGCAGAAGCTTCTCCCACGTCCGCTTCAGATTTATGATGTAGATTCCATCACTTTTCCTTTTATAGATGTACTGTTCCATCTGGAAATAAAGGTTGGTGCCACCTAAGTGTGTTTCTGCAGGAAGAAATTTGAGGACATCCTCCTCCTTCATTTGCAGGACATCAAGGGCTCCGGACATTGTGAAAGTTTCCCTTTGAAGTTACGACAGGAATCAAGAACAACGCTGTATGGACCCTAGCCTGTGCAGCGCGGAAAAAATAAAGTTACTGAGGATTTTTGCATGTTCTTCAACCAGCTTTGGAAGTTGACCATTTCTTCTACATTTTCCATTTTATTGGAGTACAGGGTCTCAAAGTAGGTGTTTATTATCCTCTGAATTTTGTTCTCCTAGTCTCCATTGCATTAATTACTGCTCTAATCCACAATTTTCTCCCTTGAGCATTGGGTTTGTCTTGCTCCTCTTTTTCTAATGTTTAACATTAGTTTGTTTATTTGAGCTTTCTCTGTTTTCTTAGTATGAGCATTCACTGCTATGAATTTCCCTTGTAGAACTGCTTTCATTGTGTCCCATAGATTCCTGTTGTATTGGCATTATTATTTAATTGTAGAAACTATTTAATTTCTTCTTTAAACTCCTTTGTGATACATTGGTTGCTTAAGAGAGTATTATTCAGTTTTCATGTGTTTAAGAGGATCTTGGGATTTCTTTTGCTATTGACCTCCAATTTCAAGGCACTATGATCTGACAGTATACAGCTTATAACTTAAGTTCCTTTACATTTACCTAAACATGCTCTATGAACTAGCATGTGTCTATTTTGGAGAATGACCCATTCACAGCTGAGGAGAGTGTATATTCTGACTTTATGGGGTAAAATAGCCTGTATGCATCTATTAAGTCCATTTGTTTAAAAGCTTGGTTCAATTCAAGTACTTAATTATTGCTATTTGGTCTAGTTGATCTATCTAGTTATGAGAGTGTGGTATTGAAGTTCCCTACTATTGTATTAATGTTCATCTGGCTTTTCATGTCCACTAATATTTGTTTTATATAGTTGGATGCACTAGAATTTGATGCATAAATATTTATGAATATTATTTCTTCCTCTTGGCTTGTTCCCTGTATAAGAATGTAGTGTCTTTGTCTCTCTTAATGAGTTTTATTTTGAAATATTTGCCTGCAAATAAGATAGCCACCCCTGCTTTTTTGCAGTTTCCTGTCATATGCAGAATTGTTTCTTTCTGAATTAAGTGTATTTCTTGTACACAGGTTATTGTTGGATCATCTCTGTTAATCCATTCTGTTAGTCTGTGTCTTTTAATTGATGCATTGAGGCCACTGACATTAATAGTTATAATTGACATGTACTGATTTAACTCTATCATTTTCCTATTGTTGGTTCTTTTATATTTTGCTTTTCTCTCCTATTCAGTTTCTTACCTGGCCCAGTGATTTCTTTCTTCTGGGTCTCATGGGATTGTGACACTCATTGTCTTTTTCTAAAATATTCTTAAGAAGTTTTTGAAGTGCAGGTTTGGCATTCATGAAATTTGTCAGGTATTCTTTATCATGGAAGTATCTTATTTCCCCATCAATTTTGAAAGACAGTTTTGCAGAACACATCAATCTAGGCTGGAGATTATTTTCTGTGAGGGCTTGGAAAATTTCTCTCAAGGCATTTTTTTTTTTTTTTTTTTGAGACAGGGTTTTGCTTTGTAGTTCAGGCTGGCCCTGAGCTCAGCCTCCAGCTCACATCACAGCAATCCTCCTGCCTCTGCCTCCCGAGTGCTGGGATTACAGGCATGAGCCACCACGCCCGGCACTGTGGTATGTGGTACTGGTTTCTGCTGGGCGTGAGTCTCCATGCCCAGTATAGTATGTAGTTGTCAGGGGATCGAACCCAGGTCCTTGTGCTTGCAAGACAGGCGCCAGAACCACTGAGCTAAATTCTCGGCCCCTCTCAAGGCTTTTTGACTTGAGTGTTTGCATTGAAAATCTGCTGTGCTTCTAGTGGGCTTTGCTCTGTATGTGATTTGTTTCTCTGCTATAACTGCTTTAAATATTTCATTCTTCTGTTGAATTTCTGGAAGCTTGAGTATTATATGCCTAGGTACAGATTTATTTAGATCATGGCCGTTTGGAATCCTATATGTCTTACTTATCTGCATGTCAAATTCTTTTCCTTTTTCTGTGAAGTTTTCTGCTATTGCATCTATGAACAGGATTTTTTTTTTTTTAATTATCTTTTGCAGTTTGTTCTGTTTCCTCACTGACTCTAATCAGTATTATGTTATACTTCTCTTCATCCTCTAGGAGCTACTGGATTGATTCCTCATAGTCCTTTGCCACTTTCCGTAAATCATTCCTTTCCTGTTCATGGGCTGCAATCCTATTTTCTAGGTCTGATATTCAGATTTCACGTTTATTCACCCTATTTTGCAAACTCTCACTGGAGTTTTTCACCTGGAAATTTGTTTTAAGATGTTTAACAGATTCCATTACTTTTATAATCCAGAGACTCATGTTCCTGATCTCTTCTTTAGTGTTATTAATCATATCTTTCACTATGACCAGTATCTCTGTTTTTAATCTGATAAATTACTTCTTATTTCCATTTTACTAGATACTCTTTTGATATTGGCTCAGGAAGTCCTAGTGATTGAGCTTCAGTTTGCTGTATTTCCCTTTTCCTTGGATTCCTTGTAGTGATGATCTTTGTAGCTAGGTTTTGCATTTTTCTCATTTTTACCTTTTTGTTTTTGCTGAGGTTTTAGATTTAATTTCTGACCTGCTATCTGGGCAATGTTTTTTGCAACTCTCTTTCTTCCTAATATTTGTAACTCTTGGGAAATGGCTACTTCCTAGCTTCTCCTCCTTGGGTCTGTAATGGTCCTTAACTGATTTCAGTTCTAGCACATCATGAAAGGTACTTAAACAAAATAATCACATCAGCAGCAGTATCAAACACAGAATAGAAAATGACAAACTATGGGGATCAATATTCTAATAATTCTAAACTCATGAGTGAGCTCTGTGGCCATATGCCAAAATTTAGTACTGACCACAAATATGTTTATAATATAGAGGCCCTTAACAGAGCAGCATCACGTTTTGAAAATAAAAGGTCAATAGGAAGTTGGGGGGAGGTAGAGAGATACAAGAAGGGGGAGAGATTAGCAATCAGGTTGGAAGGAATATAAAGATAACACAAATTCTACAAGGCTAATAGAGGTTAGAGGACAAAAGAGCTAGAAAGAACAAATTCAAAAAACTCAAAACAGAACAGACTAATAGCAGCAGAACAACTAGAAACTGTGTTCACTCTCTTATAATAACACAGAAGAAAGGGAGAATATAGAGGACCAAAACACACAGATTTCAGGGAATTCCTACTGACCAGAGGAAAAGAAGATGAGGAAAAAAAGAAGAATAGGGATACCCAGTAGAAACAGGCAATCAGAAGCTTTTTCTTCTCCTGTAAAAATAAGAGCATTTGAGTCATTGGTCATTCGAGAGATGCAGATGAAAACAACACTGAAATTTCATCTCAAGCCACAAAGAATGGCTGCTATTTTAGAATTAGTCAGCAACAAATGTTGACAAGGCTGCGGAGAAAAAGGCACCCTTCTCCATTGTTGGTGGGAATGTAGAATAGTACAACCTCTGTGGAAATCAGTGTAGAGATTCCTCAAAAAGCTAGGATTGGAGGTCCCATTTGACCAACCATCATTCTGCTAGGCATACACACAAAAGAATTAAAAGATTCACATCACAGCAACATATGTGCACCCATGTTTATAGCAGCTCAGTTTGTGAATGCTAAGTCTTGAAAACAACCAAAATGTCCATCAACTAGAGACTGGATAAAAAAGATGTTGTTCTTTTATAGAATGGAGTATTACTCTGTCATTAAAAATGATAAGATTGAGTCATTCATACTTAAATGGATGTACCTTGAGGACATCCTCATAAGTGAAACAAATAGGTCACAGATGTGTAAATATCATTAACTTTTCTCTGGTATGAGAAAATGAAGTTTTAAATGAGTTGTAGTATATACAGTTGATATTGTAAAATAGAATATACTTAAAAGAGAAGGTAGGAGTAAATAATGAGAAGAAAAAGAATGTGACAGTAATAAAGAAAAAAGGAAACAAAGCTTATATATATAGGGGTGGGGGCTTCAGGGTTGGGGGAAAGGGGAAAAATGAGAATCAAGTCATGTCATATTCTGTTGTAAACTCTCAATGTTGAATGTGATGATGATGTGTATTCATAATGTACCAATAAGGGTTTAAAATTTTTTTTAAAAAATAAGAGCAGTTGAGAGAAGAAAAAAAATCAAAATTGGACATACTCAGCTCCAAGAAAGTAGAGAAATGAATAAAAGAGAGGAAAGAAAATAGAAAAAAACAGAGAAGAAAAAAATATGAAAACGTTCTTCAAGGTGTGGACCTGTGTCTCCTGTAGACAATGTGGGCAGTAGCATGCACATCAGAGTTCACTAGTCACAGGGAAATATTCACATTTCATTGAGGATCAATCTGGCTTGTGGTTACAATACTTGAATTCAGTTTGAGGAATTCCTGCTGGGTTGAAAGTACTGCTCCTCTTCCCCAAAAGGGAATCCAGGATCCTGTAAGTGGTGCTGGGCCCACAAACTCATGGATGGTTGTAGACCACAGGTTTTCCTCACACTCCCCATAGGTGCCTTTTCAGAATAGTAGATAGGGAGCTGGAATGCAGGGATGTGATGCAGCAATCCAGAGGACAGAAGCTGGAAGTGTGGGGGTTCTGTGTGGTGATCTGGGGCTGACACTCTTGTCAGGGAAGATTTAGAAGTTAATCTCTTTTCAATGAATCTCTGGCCACTAGCATGAAGATCTTCAGTCCCTTACGGCACAGTGGGTAGAACTTCCTTACTTGAATAGCCTTGATCCTCTATCCTCTGTCCAGAACCAATTTACATATGTTGAAAACATCAACTGCTGCCATCCAGTGTGACCACTGACCTGCTTTACCAGCCTGTTTTCCCATGGGGACCATTTGAACCATCAGAAGTTACCAGTCATCTGCAAGTTTGGCAGCCCTTCCCTGGCCAAGAGTCTCAGCTCAAGGAGAGAAGCTTCATCCTTCTCATTAAAGTTTTTCTCTTTACTCCTCCTGTAGACTTTGGTTCTTGTGTGAGATCTTTCCTTGTCCTTGGGGACCTACCACCCTCCTTTTATTTTCCTTCTGATATAGGAATGGTAAATTTCAAAGAGATTCTTTCTTTGCTGCTCACCACTCCACCATCTTCTTCAAAGTCCCTGTCCATCTAATCATTGAGTAGAAAAAGATCCACCCCCCTCAAGTTTTCTTCTTAGGCTTTATACTTAAATAATTCCCACGGTTTCATTTCTTTTGCTTTGTTTTGGTTTTGTTTGGCAGTACCAGTGATCAAACTCAGGCTGTGTTTTCAAGGAAGGCGTGGTACCACTTGAGCTAAATCCCCAGCACCCAAAGTTCTTTAAATGATCCACAAGGCTCCATTCTATCTCATCCTGTCTTTTTTGCTATGACATTTACTTCATATTATGGTGGAGTGATGTTTGTTTTTTTGTGTTTCCTGTCTATATTAGTCAGCATTCCTTCACTATGACAAAATACTTGAGAAAATTAACTAAAAAAGGAAAGAGTATTTTGGATCATGATTTCAGAGATTTAGTTCATGATTGCTTGGCCCTCTCACTTTTGTGCTGCAGGGGACAGCACATCGTGGTAGAAGCATGTAATAATGAAAATGCCTCCTACACACACACACACACACACACACACACACACACACACAACCTTAGCAGCTAGGAAGCAGAGAGAGAGAAAGAAAAGTTCAGGACTTAATGTTCTCTTCCAGGGTGTCCTTAATGACCAACCTTCTTTCCCCTTGATCCTGACTGCTGAAGGTCCCAGCATCTCGCAGTAGTGCCAAGGCTTTTTCAGGGTAAAACCTGAGATCCCATCTATAACACTGTTAGTGTACATTTTTGCCTTGATGTCTATGCACCCTGTTTGCTTTGTTTTAAGCTCTATTCCAAAGTTCTCCTCCAAGTCTTATTTCATTCTTCATTCATATTCTCCCTATACCCCCTTCTCTTCACACTATTTTCTTTTAAATTAAGTTTATTGGTACATTTTAGGTAATACACAGTGATCACATTCATCATAGGTCATTTGTATTTGTACATGGTATATCTTGATTAGTATTTTTTCCATTCCCCTATTCTTTCTTCAACCTGTTTTCCCTTCCTTATTTACAAAAGCTTTATTTCTATTTTTTTTATTTTCTCATTGTTTCCTTTCCCCTGCCCCCTCCTTGCCCATCTGAATATTTTCTTCCTATTTCACAATATCAATTATACATTTTGATCTTCACTTTTTTTTTTTATACAATGGAGTACTACTCAGTTGTAAAGAAAGATGAACTTGAGATATAGCTATGTGGATACACCTTGGCCATACTTTTCTGGAAAATACACACATGTGTAAGGACCACATTGTTTCTCTGCCGTGAGACAGTGACACTATTTTCCTTCCTTACTTTTTCTCATATTTTATACCACTTAGTGCTTTTAACTTACTACATATTTACTCTTTATCATTATTATGTATATGTATATGTATTACTCTTTTATCTTTATTATATATCAATCTCCCTACACTAACTTGAGAGCTGATAATTATATCTGGTTTGTTCACTGATAATACTAATCCTTGATATCATGAATAGAACCAAGGAATTGAAATATGTTATGTATTTATCCTCTACAATAAATATAATCATTATGTACTGCAAACATATAAAAGTAAAAACAAAATAGAAACAAAATAAACCCTCATTAAGTAGTTGTCAAATGATAGGTTTTGAGGTTGAGCTGTCCATAGTTAACTATGAAACAAATAAAAAGGAACATAAAATGAAAACAAATAATACTTAGTAAATTAAAATTTTCAAAAGATAATTCCACATATCTGTGGCTGTTATAAGGATTAGAATATTTACCTCCAGTACTATGTTTCATTATTCTCAAAAGCTATAATACTTTCAAGGAAACAAATTTTATGTATATGGGGGAGTGGTAGGGTGGGTAGGGCTATGGGAAAAAATGAGAATTAAGTTGTTTCTTATACTGGTACAAATCCCCATTATGGAGTGCAATCATGATGTGTATATTTAATGTACCAATTTAATGTACAGATTTTTTTTAAAAAGCTATAATACTTTCAGTAGAGCATCCTCAGCTATTAGGAGATGTGAAAGGTGAGAGGAACAAGAGGAGAAGGCATGGGAACCACAGACAGAGTGCCTACATGTGTTCTTTCACTACTCTTTATAGTAACTTTGTGGGCTTGGTCAATTCACTTAACTTGGATTCTTAACTTTATAAGTACATAAAAAATGAGGTATTTTCTATTCAATTTCAAACAGATTTATTAGGAAGAGTTAAGAGAGTTTAGAGGAAGTATTTTTAAACTAGAAAAACAGTGTGAAAATGCATCCCACTAGGAGTTTGATAATACCTCTTAGCAAAATCTTAAGTGATTAGGCACCAGAAAAATTACATTATGACCAACCCTATATAGCATTCAAAACTACATTCTTAATGGTATTATATAGGAGCCAAAGCTAAATGGCATCTTAATTTGAAGAATATTATGACAGACAACTAGCATTTGGATTTGATTTCACTTAAAAACAGCAATATCAGATCAGTAAAAATAAAAATTGGACTTGGGATTCAGAAATTAATGCAGTATTTTCTGAGTTTGAGTTCATGACTAGATTTTTTCATGTCACATTTCCTGTGTGCTTTCAGTTAAAAAATAGCCAACATGAACGTGATTTTTGAATTTATATTTTTGAATTATAAGGAAATATCTGAAAACCTTAAGATTTTCTTCTCACACGCTAACATAATTTTCATAGTATATTATATATTTCAAAAAGTTTTCTATAAATTAGTTCAAAAATCTCTCATCCCTAAACATGTTTTTAGTAAACTCTGACATTATTTATGCGATTATATTTTCCTACTAAAATCCATTGCTTTGGAATTTTAAAGATCTAATTTTATCTTCAGCAAACTAAAGCAGATTGCTTGCAGCAGATTATGAATTCTAAGAGGAAAGTAATATATCAGAAACTGTTTCACGGTATGGTATGTGGCCAGCAAATGAATTATAGTAAATAAGAGCAATGACATTTTCATCTCACTGGTTAGTTAATTGATGTTCTTGGTTCACCAGTCTCATAATGAATAATAACTATTCCTAAATAAGGTATGATAAGCTTAATACCACTGCTGAGTTCTGCAATAATGAATATATTTAGTTTAGTTTCAAAATAGTCATACTTTTCATTTTAGTTATCAAACCTACTTCTATTTAACAGATTTTGAGCTGTTAGCTGATTCCATATTTTTGTAGTCTACACACTGTATATGTATGTGTGCATATATATATATATACACATATATATATACATATATATACATATATATACATATATATATATATATAGAGAGAGAGAGAGAGAGAGAGTCACTGTCTACTATGGCATCAGTGGAACTATAAATTCTCCAGGTAACAGCAAAAAAGAAACCTTATAATACTCAATATCAAGATCTTGGATGTAATGATATTTATTTGAACTGTAAGAAAAGCTTGTATCATTTCAAGCTTTGAAGAATCTGAGGAATATTTCTGTTAATATCAAAAATATTAGCTTTACAGATCTCTGGAAATCTCAAAAGAATTAAATCAATTAGAACTCTTCAACTCATCCCGTGTTTTAAATAGTGTTTTAAAAATATAAGAGTAATTACTTTTAAAACTTGAGCTACAATGGTGGGATGATAAGAATCAATGAAAATGTACACCATGAACAAAGGTTGTTTTTTTTTTTTAATAGAAGAGGAGTCATGGATCATAGATTAAGAAGAATACCCATGTTTCTGGGGCATTATGCTCTCCAAACCATAGTAATTAAATTGATTAAGAATATAAATCTGTTTCACTCTCTCCCACTCTCTTTAGATTTTAATTACTCCTTTATAATTTTTATTTTCATTGTCAAGCCACATTTAGTAAGAAAATAAAATTTCTCTAAAACATGATATCTTGTAAAGTAAATATCATGTTGATTAATTATAATTGTTATAATTACAGATTATTCACAATTGTAAAAAATTTAGAAAAAGTTTTAAATTTTAGAGAAGTTTTAAATATAACAAATAACATATATATGAGGTGAGCCTTCCTCCTATATTCAGAATGATCATTCATAAATGATAACAGGATCACTGGCCCAGTAATCATCTAAGAATATTCATTAGTACTTCTTTGCATCTAGTATTTTTCTTAGCCATCAAGAAAGCTAACCTAGCTGGGGATTTAGCTCAGTGGTACTGGCACCTGCTTTCTAAGTGGAAAGTCCCAAGTTCAATCTCTGGTACTGAAAGAAAGAAAAGAAAGCTAATTTATTATGTTTAACTACTTTAATATTTTAACATAAAATTATAATTTCCATTATTTTGTATTAGGCTACAAAATAGAAACCCATTGGATGTTCTACAAGCAACCAGTTAATTATTCTGAGTTTCTGATTCTCTTAGTAGTGGGGACAAATGTAGGACTTGGCATATTTGTTTCCCTGAAAAGTGAACCAGCAGCATCAGCCTCTGATGAAGTGATGAGCTGCAGCAGACCAGGTTTGCACGATATCACTCACTGCTATTCACAGGGAGTGCAGCGTGCACAACAGGCACACTAGCTTAATCCATGCAGAAATTGGACTTCCCTTCACGTATGTCTGAGTCTCTGTCTTCTCAGTGGAGGACAGGGCTACCCCCACTGAGGGCATGCTGGTGTTTGGAGAAGACTATTCCTTGTGTTATACGACTATTACCTACATTTCAGACTAATTAGGTTCCCTCAATCCCTATCCTCTAAGTCTAGCCCCTCTAAACTTTAGAGCCTATGAAAAGCAAAGACCTGCCTACATTGTTAGGTTATAGGCACAATATAAAGGAACTACTGTGTTATGTCAATGACTATGGTCATAATGACATACGCAAGATGGCTTGTACCCAAGGAAATATACCTAGCCAAAGGTTATTTAAAAATCAAGATTAGAAAGGTAATAGCAAACATCAGTTCTGAATATGGGTGGATAAGGCTGAGTACCCTTGGTTAAGGAATAGATAACTAACAAGTAATTAAAAGTTACTTCATAAAAAGTTATTTCAAAAACTTTCAAAAATATTTTCACTTATTGTCAAAGTGACTGAATGTGTTTTCTGATCAAAGAAATATAGTTATTGCTGTGGTATCAGAAACATGAATGGCATTTTTTCAAGTCAGTTCTAAAGCAGGTGAAATACATTTTAGGAGAGTATAGAGTAAAAAATAAAGTGTAAAATGGAAACTGCTTATTCAGTGCAAGCCTCCTTAGCCACATTGCTTTAAATAGATATTGCAGCTATTGTAAGGAGTGAACAGGGCACATTTCATAACACAGCCAGTCCTTCTCAAGGAAGCTAAATTGCTGGTATTTCCCTGTCGGACTCAAGAGACAGCTTATTATAATGAAATGATTACAGGTATTTATGGAGCTCCGCCCCGCGCTCCTTCCTGAACTCTTCCTGTGACTTTTGTCGAGCTGCCCTCCAGGGGGCAGCCTAGAGTTTGGTTCTGCCGCATCTTTGCTACTGAGCTCAGATCTTCAGGCTTTTTCTCCTCAAAGTAAGAAGAAAACAGGCTGACAGAGAATGTAATAGGGATTTCACGTGAGAGTACAAAGAAAGTTTACATCTCGTATCATAGAGCAAAGCAAATAATGTAATACATTCCCCAGTTGGTATTTTTTTCCATTCAAAATTTATTCTTGAACAACCAGAGATTAAGCTTTCCTTTTTCTCCTGGCTTTTCCTTGCTCCACTAGTGTATCAGATAACCCAGTTCTGGCAGTAAATGTGTAAATAATGCTTTGAAAAATGTCAAGCCCTATAGATACTTGAGATATTCCTTTTTGTTAAGTGATATCAATGGAGCCAGTCCCTGGGCCTTGGGAGTCAGGCAGTGCTTCACATCCTACCCATCCTACCCGCACATACTCCCGCGAGCAGTTAATCCCAGTACCCATCACGCACAGAGACGCCCCCTCCCAGAGTCAGAGAGGAAGAAGGACTCGTTCTAAGTCGCACAGCTGTTCTCTAACGTGGAATTGGATCCCAGATATACTGATTTCAACCGAGGGCTCTTTATATCGTGTTGTGTCCCCTTATTTATAGTATTTGAGCATGAAATTATACAGGAGGCTGTCCCTGCCTTTGCCCTGGGAAACCCCTGGAGGTCTCCCGTGTGCAGGGCTCACTGCTAGCTCTGAACTTCTTCCCTCCAGTTTCCTGCAGAGTTGCACACAGACATTGCAAAGGCAGCATCTCCAGAGCACAGCTCTTCGCAGTCTCCACTCTAGTTCTGGGATGCCCACCTTTAGGCTCACACCCCTCCGTGCTCTAAGCAGTACATAACCTGCTCATGTTTATTACTGTGTTGGTGTAAATTTTATTTAATTAGCACTTTTCTAATTACCATTAACTTTGTGATTTGTTTACACAGTTACCTCCCCACTAGACTGTAGCTTTTTTGCAGTTAGGCATTTAGGTTCTTATTTTTATTCCCAATTTCTGAGACACCATGAGGAGCATAGTCAGGATTGATAACCTGCCATTTAATAAATGCTAGATGAACAAACTCACAAGAACCTCAGAGACTGATGAAAAACTAACCATTTGTTAACTACAATGTACTGTTATATATAAAATGCACCATTATTTTATATAAATATATACGTCCTCTTGTTAAAACAATTGTTATTTTATTCAGGTTTAATTCAGGTAAAACTTAAAAAATTGGTAGAATTTACCTTACAAAGTGATATGAGACTCGTTTTGACACCCCTTTGCTTATGTCTAAATAAATTCAATTTTCTTCTCAGTATGTGGCACAGTGGAAAGAAGATAGTTTTTCTGGTTTTTTAAAATCCTGACTTTGTTCTGTACTGTATGTGACCTGAGACAAATAATTTAAACTCTGGTAAAAAAAACCAAACATCTTTTTATACAGCAAATTTATAAATTGAATTTGAACAAGGTAGTGTATTGTGAGTTATCTATCAATGCGTCTGGCATGTAGTACTCTGGGTGGTAAATAAACAATAATAATTATTATTTTTATTGGAAGCATTTCATAAAATTTCAAGGTACAGTTAGAATTGGATTTATACTTTATTTTACAAGAATCATCTTTAAAAGAAATACATTGCTTATTCCTTGAGCTCTGCAATATCATTTATTGGCTGCTGCCACTTCCTGCTGACTGACTCACCGACACTGAACAGTGACACTTAAATGCTAGTTTATAAATCATAAGTTCTGACATGGAAATAAAATTTTACAATTTTTTATTGTTAATTCTATTCCCTCCTTAAAAGCAAAGAAAATGAAGAAAAAGTTTTATAGAATCATAATTAGCAGCAATGTGATTATACCTGTCATTTATTTCAGTCAATTTTATATCATTTATTATAGGTTCAGTGTGTTTTACTACAGTGTATACTTATCAGTCTTGTTACAGAGATGCGTCACAGGAATCACTTAAATTCAGCGGCCTAAAATGTGGCTGCGTGAGGTAGTAGAAGAGTATGGCAGAGGAGAAACAGTCCATGGCAAGGTAGGCAGGAGGTGGCAGCAGCAGCAAGAAAACCAGCCTCCTTTTCCCATTGTATTCCATTCAAGATACAAGCCTTTTAGCTAATCCAGTCAGTAGACTAACGTATTAATTTATAATCCATATTCACACACTAGATCCAGTTACCTCCAAAGAACCCACTTTTGAAGCTATGGTGTACATCTAAATATAATTCATAACAATAGGAATGCTTTTTATTTTGAATTTTTGTTGGTGCATTATATATACACATTATTGTCACACTCAACATTGAGAATTTGTACCAATATATGACACTCATCTTTACCCATCCCCCAACCCAAACTACAGCCTCCCACCCCCTATACACATAAGCTTTGTGTCTTTTTTTTTTTTTTTTTTTGCCATCAGGTTTTCCACCTCATTACCTCCACTCCATTTCCATTTGAATATTTTCTCTTTTGCAATATCTATCATATATTCTAGAACTCATCTACATCTTC